>JAYJMB010038315.1:0-33331 GCA_036873735.1 Pouteria campechiana | reverse complement strand
AGAGAGAGAGAGAGAGAGAGAGAGAGAGAGAGAGAGAGAGAGAGAGAGAGAGAGAGAGAGAGAGAGAGAGAGTCACCACTCCGGACGACAGGGTGACAGGATCTTTCATAATCTGCCGAGAGATGGGGCAAAGGAAAAATTCAGGAACCAAGGCAGACATGGGAAACTGATGGGACATGGGAGGTTGTTGTTGGATCCTGGGAAATGGCGGATAAGGTTCCTGTTGGATCTTGGAACGCGACGCTGGAGGTCGATCTTTGGCAGGCGACTTAGAAGGCTTTTGTTCGAAACAGGCAAGAGGCGTCGGAAATATATGTCGGACTTTGGGCGAATGCTTGGTGGTTCGACTTCGCTTTTTCTGTTCGTAGTTGAATGCGTATACCCTGCTTCGTCTCATCAGATGTTTAGATATCGAGAATGAGATGCTAAAAATAAATATATCACCATACTGTGAAGCATCTTTCTACAATTCGAAGAATTGCTCTGTTTTGTTTCCATTTTATAATTATTTTCTTTCTCCTAGTTAAACGCGGGTGATAACTACTAAAAAAGTGAGTTTTATCCATGGGTTAAAGATCCCCTTCAAAGTGGGAAAGAACTAAAAACAAATTAATGATCTGTTGCTAAAATTACCATCCAACTCAGTTTATATGATTAGAAAATTAATTTTATATTTTACAATAAAAATATATTTAATAAGTTGGTTAATACTAAAAAATCGCTAATTCACTGCTGGCAACCTAAAGTTGAACAAATCTTGAATATGATCCATAACAAATAAAACTGCAATGTGTATAGATGTTTTCACTATTGAAATCATTTTGAGATCTTAAACCTCATATAATATATAATCTAACCTATCAAAGATCTTTTTATCTTTAAATAAAAGCAAAATAGAATTTTTCATATCACAAAAATAGGTCATGTTTCATATAATAAGTTTTTTTAGCAAACCATTAATTTTTAATATTTTTATCTTTTGCAGCTCCATTGTATGTTTAGCATGATCATTTTTTGTATCCAGTAAATAGAGAATATTTAAATTTTCTACTAAATAGATTTATCCTTAAAGTACTGTTGCGCCTCAACTTGGAAGGATTACACGCTCATACATGGCAGATAGTAGTCTTTTATAGTTGAATTTATTTTGAAGCATTAATTCCAAAAATTATATTTTAGATATAATTTAACTTTTAAATATATGTTATTATAAAATATAAAATTATTTTTCTGATTATAAAAAATGAGATTTATTATAACTTTACCAGTAAACCAGTTTTTAGTATCATATGTTGCAACATCTAAAATGTTTTATACAGATCAGCTGTAGAATTCAAATTTTCATAAGGTTGGTTTCGAACAGATTAGATTTATCTTAAAGTACCGATAAACGTTACTTGCTCTCAACTATGGAAAAAAAAGAAGAAGACAAAAGCGTTTTCTCCTTCTTGCGAGAGGATTCTTCGATATCTAATAATATTTTATTCATTTTCTTTCTTTCAATATTTCTATCTCATCTTTTTTTTTTCCTTTTTTAAGAAACATTTCTATTTAAATATCTCACAACCGGAATTATTTCAATATCTTATAACGTTGCATGTGGACCGTCAGGAACACTCTCTAAGTATCTCACAAGCCGAATTACTAATTTACGACAGCCACGCCGATCAAATCAACGGTGCAGATGTTATTATTTTAACCCTACCAATCAGTGATTTAACGGCTGGGAGAAGATTCCGCATTACACTCGTAATAAGGTTACATCTTAAGCGATTATGAAAATAAAATTTACAGCACATATATGTGAAATCTGAGCCGTCAATTATCTTTTATTTACATATTAAACCTTCTACAAATAGAAAATCATATCCACTTACTTTGTATATAAGAAACTAATTAACAAATAAAGATAGTATCTTAAACATTAATATTTATAAAATTTATTTTAATATTTAATTAATTCTTTTTTTCAATAAATCTATAAATTTAGTGTAAGATAAGTACTTGTGCTGATATTTAAAGAGAATACGATAATACTATAGTCATACCGGCTAAATTTTTTAAGAGATATATATTTTTAGTAAATATTTTACTTTATTGGCCAATGTAAATGGCTGATACCTCTTATCTTATTTATTAACGTATTTAATTTAAAATATAAAAAATTTAATTATTAAATTTTATAAAATAGACATATGAGCTCTGCAAAGTGTTTATGTAATATTGAACTGCTTACCAGGGTCACTAACTGCGGTACCTGGTCCTCTCCAACCCATGCTGTCTCGAGGACGCTCACATGCACCCTATGGCCTACTTTTATCTTTTACCTGATGACACATTTCCATTTTTACACACCTTAATATTTTAATTAGATATAATCCATTCATTATACTTGTCTCCGCTCCTATTTATATGATATTAAAAATTAATTTATTATAAATTTATATAAATCATTTCTTTTCTTATTCTTAGGGGCATTACACTTATTATAAAATTCTCTTGACATTATAAATATACCAATAATGCCTCAATTTTTCGAGTAAATGTAAACGGGTAAAAAAAAAAAAATTAAAGACTTTCAGAAGGAAAAGTTGAAAAAAGGGCCAATCGGCAGTAAACCAGGTAAACCAGGCGGCCAACAATTATGTTGGACTCGGCGGCTGTAAGCCCATGAGGCACATGGGCATATGTGCTGGGCCGGGACATGAAGGGCAAGTTGGCTGTGTAGGCTTTCACACTAGGTTGAGCGCAGCTTGGGCAAGTTAGGCACGTCATCCGGCTTGTCAAATTGCACATGGGTAAAACATGGGCTGTTGATTTTGTGGGCTCCAAATCTCCGAATCCAAGCGTTAGAGTGATCTGACAATTTATAACGGCAATATAAATTGTCGTTAAAGTAATAACAATAAAGGGTATAAAGTTCGGTAAACTGCTAACTAAACTCATCTAGACTATTCATACGGAACGCAAAGTTAGCCATATTCACAGCAATGTAGGTTACCTTAAGGGGTTTAGAAGAGAGGAATCCAAGGTGAAGAATCAAAACATTTGAAGAAAGGGGAGTGAAATAGCGAACTTTTGTTATTTTTCACTCGCCTAATATTTAAATATTCTTCTTTTCTGTTTAATTTTCTTGAGATGGTTTTAGAATAAGATCAATGCATATTTAATATTATTTAATATTTATTTTTTATTAAAGTTAATAAAATATTGTTTGCAACATGATTAACTTGATTTTAAAGGTAATTTATTTTCTTATCCTTCATAAGCAATCATATTTCCTTATCTCATGGGATTCTTATCTTATCGATAGGCATGAGTGAAGATATTTATTTTAAATTTTCTATTAATTTGTTTTAAAATTCTAAGATGATATTTTATTTACAAGATCTAAAAAGCTAGTGCATATATTACTAAAGTGAATTAGTACAACCTTTTTATTTGGGGCCACGTTAATAATTTTATAAAATTTGACCCAACCATTAAACTTATTAATATCTATTTACCTAAGGCTCCAAAGATCATTTTAAGAAAAAACTTACATTGCTATAAATTAAAATCAATTTGAGAATTAATTTCAATCTGTTAAAATTAATTAATCATTTAAAAAAGCCCATATACTTTAAATTAATTACCTAAATCTTCTAATATGTTAATTCCATTTATAATATAGATTTTATAGGATTTTATAATATTACAATGCTTGAATGAATAGATCCAAGTGAATTTTAAATTTTACACATATTTTAATGCCTTTTTAAACTATGTGGCCCATATAGGATTTTAATGGAAATAATTTATAATATCCTTATTAAATATATAATACTAAATATAATAGTTAGAATAGATTTTATAAATTATCAAGATTGGGCCCAAATGGAAAAATTATATCAATTCACTTTGGTAGTATATACACTATTGTAGTATTCCTCTGACATGGATGCATATACATTTACATATTAGGGATCATGCTAGGGCATGTTAATATTTGGATCAAATTAGTATTATATATATGTATATCAAAAAATATTTCAGTAATGCATGTACCATCGAGGTAAATTGGTAATGCTACTTTCTTTGGGCCTCATCTTGATGATTATATAAAATCCAACCTAATCATTAATCTTATTATCATCTATGTTGGATGATCCAAACTAATGGATGAATATTAGAAGCTTTAAATTGTTGAATGAAGGACCTTGATCAAAAGAACCATGTGTTAAGCATTGATGCAATGCACTTGCTAAATACTGATAGCATTACAAGATGCTGAACAGTGATGGTCAACAACATGTGTTGAGCACTGATGGCATTGCAACATGTTGGACACTAATGGCATTGCATTTTCAAAACACTAATGGCTTTTGAAGATTCTAAACACTACTAACAATGCCCAATTGTTGAACATTGCCAGCAACACCAAGTGCTAGATACTGCTAATGTTGTCCAAATGCTAAACATATTAGCAACGCCAAGTGTTGTGAACATTGCCAATGTTGTCCAAATGTTGAACATTGCTAGTAATACCAAGTGTTAAACACTGCTAACAACTTCCAAGTGCTGAACATTGCAAGCAACACCAAGAGTTGAACATTGCCAATAACTTCCAAATGCTGAACACTACTAGCAATGTCCAAATGTTGAACACTACCAGTAACACCAAGTGTTGAACATTGCCAACAACATCCAAGCACTAAAGATTGCCAGCAACGTCCAAGTGTTGAACATTGCCAACAACATCCACACACTAAAGACTGCTAGCAAGTTTTGAGCCCTACCAACATGCAAGTGTTCAACTCTACTAGTTCCCGTCAGTGCTCAGCAACTTGAGCTATACCACCATTCGCCAATGTTCAATAGTTGAGCCTTGCCAGCAACCAGAAGTTAAGCTCAGCAAGCATTTGTCATTATTCAACAAGTGAGCCTTGCCAACAACCAATTGTTGACCTTTGTTAGAAATTTTCAGTGTTCAAATAGATGTGCCCTGCCAGCAACCAAGTGTTGAGCTCTACCAGCATTTGTCAATGCTCAACAAATGAGCCCTGTCAGCATTTGTTAGTGCTCAATAGTCAAACCCTGCTAGAATGCTAACTCTTGAATACTATCAGCTTCTGTCAATGTTCAGCAACTTGAATATAGCTAGCTCTCATTAGTGCTCAACAATTTCAGCCCTGCCAACTTTTAAATGTTGAATACTGCCAATGCTCAAAATGCCTATAAATAGGCATGAATTCTAAAAAAAAAAAATCATCTTATTCATCGCAGTAAGGGAGAGAGAACTTGGAGTAGGGCAATGTGTCATCTTCCTTTTAAGGCAAGTCTTTGATGCTCTAATGGGTGCCATGGTTGTTGAAAACCTTGGTGAGTTCTTGCAGTGGTGCAGGATGGATCTTCTTCCTCATGATGTGGTGAATTCTCCTTTCCATATGCTTGGACACAATTAGAGCACAAACTTTAAAGCTTTAAACATAAACATTTATGAGAACTAAACTATTAAATTTGAAAAACTTAAACAACTTGAAACATTCTATGAACTTCATTAATGGGTTAAGCAAATGGCTCTTAAGGAGATGAACCTCAAAAAAAAGACCTTGAAACCCATCTTTATGAAGATGGTGTGGTGGGAGATGGGTTTCCACACTTGAATAAAATCTAAGAGATGACTCTTGGAGTGAAGTCCTTTCCACTTAAACAACTTTTGGAATTCTTAGAAAGTCAAATCCATGAGGAAGCTAATGCCATCAATGGAACTTGGAAAACCTAATAATGCAGTTATAATCAATTAGGGCTCATGCATAGGTGGGGCCCACAAATCATGAAATGATGGCATGGATCCCAACCTATCATTATAAGTTATCTAAATAAGATGACTTAAGCATCCCAATTAGCATTAACTGTTATCAATAGCACTAATCATGAGTAAGATTAATCTCATCAATATTAAGCTTAATCCCAACCCATCAATCTAATCTGATCATTACGAGCATGTCACTTGTGACCTATTTTTACGAACTCTCACAAGCTAAATGGTGGAGATTTCCCACTTGTTATTCCCCATGGGATATTGGAGAATATTGTCAACTCAACTACCTAGGACTAAGTTATCAAGTCATTAAATTGTGTTTCACCTAGTTAATCCTAGCAAAACCACTTTGGTTAATCAAACCTAGTTAACTTGGTCTCACTCTTCCTAAGTTTCTCATAAGCAATTGAGAGAATCAAGTCCTCACTAAGTCACGGAGTTGTGACTCATTGAGTTAAACTTAGTCAACCTGGTTTCTCTTTTCCTAAGCTTCTCAAGCCCTTAATTAGTCATCGAGTCGTAACTCACTAAGTCCAAACACCCAATCTACTTAGTCCTGTTCTTCCTAGGCTTTTCTCTAGAATATGAGATCATCGAGCCATCAAGTCACTAAGTTGTGACTCACTAAATCAAATCTTATAGTGACTAAGTTAAAGTCACCCATCCTTCTTAAGCTTCCTATGGTCATAAGGAGAGCCAAGCAACCCAACTACCTTTTTTTTATTGGTCTCTCGCAGGTTTATGCACAAAGAGGTCACCCAATTTTGATTCCTCTTAGATAAATCAATAGGATCAAACTACCCCACTCTTTTAGTTTGACCAAGTGCTTAGTAAACTAGTCTGGAACCATATCATCCTCTCTACCCACTAGCTTGAGGTGATCTACAAAATGTCAATCTATCATAATGTTGAGTCTAAGTGTGTAGTTTTGATGACAACAAAACTTTTAAATGACTTGAACTTAAGCTAATAAAATTTTGCTAAGATTTTGAGTGATAGAGGAGATGAGTTGGGCTACATAGGTCTTTTGAGGCCATTGGAAAAACTTCTTAAGCTTCGAACCAATAGAGGAGAGTCCAATGCTACAGAGGACTATAGCACTCACTGTCTATTTGGTGCTCCAACTCACAATATCTAGAGATGTATAGAGGATCTACAGAGGTCTATAGAGCTCTTTATAAAGACTATTTTCTAGAAAGGCATGGATGAATAAAACCTATAGAGTTCTTCAAGGTCATGATCATCTATAAAGTTCTTTGACAAAGGAGAGGTTACATCTACGGAGGTCTATAACCGTAATGGTAAGAAAGTGATGTGATGCTTCACAATGATTAAATTTTAAACGGTCCTCTTCAAAATGCTTAAAAGCCCCCACATAACTTATAATGAGAAGTTCCATCAAAGAAGAAAAGAGCTCGATGATTCTAAGTACTACAAATGAATTAATCATTGTTGAGTTTGGATTTTTAGTTTTGATGAAAATAAAACTTATTTAATTCTTGAATTAAGATAATGAAGTATTGCTAAGATTTTTGTATTTAGAGGAAGCTTCAGAGAATGAGTTTCTAACGTTAAAAGAAGATTCAGAGTTCAGAGGTAGTTTTAGAGGAAGCGTTCCAGGCTTCAAAGGAAACTTTTGAGGACACAAAAGCTTTAGAGCTTCAGAAGTTGTCTTAAAGTTTCAGAGGACAATTCAGAAGATACAAAATCTTTAGAGGTTGCATTTTCAAATTTAGATGAAGCTTCTAAGAATGCATTATGAAAATTAGAAACCTAAGAAACTAGCTGTTGATGGTAGTTGAGACTGTCAATTTTAAAAGAGAGCTTCCAAGGATGCGATCTCGACTCTTCGAGTTCTGAAAGTCTATCTGTTGAATACACTATTTTAAATAACTTGATTTTAATTAATGAACATTCTTAACCAAGTATGTTTTGATGATATTCAAAGACATGAGTGAAACATTAAGGTACTAACAATTTATTCTCAAGCATTTTGCAGAAATATTATTCCATACTTTCTTCATGATGATCAAAGGAAAAAACCAAGTAAATGCTCATGAAGAATAAATATATAAATTACATATATACTTAAAACAAGAAAATAGAAATCTTAAAGTCTTCAAGGAAACTTTGGAGTCAAAGTTCATCCCTTTGGAGCATGAAGTCACACTTTGGAGTTAGCCAAGGCATGCTTCAAAGTCAACTAAAAGTTTCAAAGTCATCATGGTATGCTTCAGAATCAATAGAAACCTTCAGAGTCATTATTGTATGCTTTGAAGTCAACAAAAAAGCCTTCAAAGTCATCATGGTATACTTCAGAATCAATAGGAAAGCCTTTGGAGTCGTCATGATATACTTAAGAATCATCGAGTATACTTTGGAGTCTTTAAAACGCTTTCAGAGTCAACAAGACATGCTTCAGAGTCTTCAAGCATACTTCGAAGTTCATCAAACATACTTCAAAGTTAATCAAACATACTTCAGAGTTAATCAGATATATTTCAGAGTTATCAAACACGCTTTGGAGTCATAAAGATATGCTTTGGAGTTAAATAGATATGCTTAGGAGTCATGAAGATATACTTTGGAGTTAACCAAACACACTTCAGAATGATCAAAACACGCTTCAGAGTCAACAAATATACTTCAGAGTTAGCAAGCATATTTCAGAGTTGTCAAACCTTAGCTCAGAGTCACCTTTTCTGAAGCATCAAAGGTTCGGAGAATCCGCACTCTACTCTTCAAAGAACTGTCGCAAGTAAAGAGGTCTTCTGCCACTTCGGAGAAACTAAAGTCAATTCTTTAATGCATTCGAAATCATTTCTCTAACACATTGACTATTCACTTACCACTTTAGAGGAACCGAAGAAGTTGCTTTAGAGCATCCAATACTCACGTGAACGTTAAGTGAAGAAAATTTAACAATAATGTAGCAGACCAACACTAGATTATTGCAAAGTTAGACATCAGACAAAATATAAGGTGAAGAAAAATATTTTTGAATGTTTGAAAGTCTGCAGCAGTCAGCAACGGAAAAATATTTCTCAGCCTATAAAGAGGCATTCAGAAATATAAAAGATATACTTGAATACTAAAAAAAATAATAAAAAGTTAAAGTTTTGAGCATTCAAAATCTTCCTTCAAAGTTCAACTCCAACAGCAACAAGTCTATTAGAGCTTTCAAAGTCTAAACCACTTCTCAATCCAAACTTACTCTTATTGCTTACTTATTCACTCAAAGTTTTTAAATTTATGTACAAGTCTGCCTAAGTAAGAGATATGAATTTGTACACTTATTTTTAGTATTTGATAACACAAGCAAAGTGCTTGGTGTTTATGTATTGAGCTAAGCAAGTAGGAACTTGCTAAAAGCATAAAAGTTTGTTGGCGAGCTTTGAAAACCAACAAGTTGTAAAAGTTTCTATTTAGCTTGGAAAATTAGTAAGTTGGTTGGTGAGCTTGTAGGAAAACCAACGTGTATTTGATTAGGTGGATTAAGGTATTAGTAGAACTTGAGTTTAGTGGAGGAAACTAACTCAAAGAAATGGAGTAGGAATCCAAGAAGGGCCAAACCACTATAAACATCTTGTGCTATATTGTAACGCCCCACCCTCGTGAGGCCGTTACTCCATTTTACATCGTACATCCACATGATCATACTATGATTTTCCCACCTCCAGGGTGGGTTGCTTCATGTTGTGCAATCTCTTCTATTTATTCTTTCAGCACTTTAATCTTTTATTTTGGCTAAAAATTTTAAAAGCTCAATTCAACCCCCCTCTTGAACTACCATTGTGTAAGGGACCAATAAGTGGTATCAGAATAAGCTTCACTAGTTAAATTTTAATTACCAATATATTAACTTGTGTAGAGATATGGCTAGTATGTTCTATAATTATCTGCTGAAGGACAATCTACTTCCTTTATTTGATGGAACCAATTATAAGTATTTAAAAATGAGAATGCAAAATTTCTTGATTGCCACAGATATTAGTTGTGACTTGTAGTAAAAAATGGAAATAATGTCACTAACAATGAAGACAAATACACTCCAGAAGATATTCAAGCAGCAAAACATGATGCTAAGGTAAAGAACTGCCTCTACTATGCACTAACTTCTTCTGAGTTTAAAAAGATTTTTGCCTGTGATTCAGCTAAGAAAATTTGGGATAAACTTAAGGTAGCACATGAAAGTACAAATTAGGGAAAAGAAACTAAAATAAATCTTCTAGTATAAGAATATGAAGTCTTTTCTATGAAGGAATTTGAAAATATTTCTGAAATGTTTGGAAGATTTCAAAAAGTCATAAATAGCTAAAAGAACTTAGAAGAAAAATATGAAGAACCCAAACTAGTAAAGAAAATCTTGAGATCTCTGCCTAAATACTAGATGTCTAAAGCGATTGCTATACAGGAAGCAAAAGATCTAAAAAAGGTCATAGTAGAAGAACTCATAGGATCACTCATTACCCATGAAGTTCTGATGAAACAAAAAGTACCAAATGAAGTCAATGGTAAGAAAATAATAGGTTTACAAGCAGAATAAAAAAATGAAGAATCTTTAGAAGAAGCCTCAACCAGTGAAGACGATGAGGATATGACAATGATAACCAGAAGATTCAGAAACATTCTTAAGAAGAAAAGATTTGGAAACAATTTTAAGAACTTCAAAAGTAAAGATAAGAAAAAGGAAATTTCAATCTGTTACAACAACAGCAAGCTTGGGCACATGAAATTTGAATGCCCAGAACCAGATAAAAAGCAAGGAGACAAGAAAGGTATAACTCTTACTTTGACAAAAAGAATATTTGTAATAATAGAAAATTTGGAAAGAAGAAGAAAACTATGGCTGCTTGGGAAATGTTGGAAAACATGATGCAAGAAAGCTCAAGTGAAGAAAAAGAAGAAATGAAGCTCAATTTAGCTCACTCAGCTCTGAAGAAAAAGATCAAGAAGAGCACCATATAAGAATAAGCTTTATGGTCACACACAATGATGAGGTAAATTTGAAACCTGAAATTTCTAATATTGAAGAATTACTAGATAAATTGTATTCAGATTTCAAATCATCAAAAGCTAAATACAAGGAAACTAAAGAAGAACTTGAAATAATAATTAATGAATGCTCCAAATTAAGACAAGAGAATTGCTAAAAAATGATCAAAATATGAATATAGAACTTGACCAAATCAAAGCAAAAAATCATGCTCTTAAAAGAACCTTAACTACTACTTTATTTAAACTTAAAACAAAGAAAGATATAGAAAACCAAAGAAAGAAAAATCATAAAAGAAAACAAGAACCCAAATAGAATATGATTTGGATTTCTAAAATAGTTGCTAAAGTTGTAAATGCAACTATATATCTAGAAAATAGATTAGTAGCATCTAAAAATTAATGGGTGCCAAAATATTCTACTACTAACCCACCTGGACCCATTCCTAAATGGGTACCAAAAGTTATTACTTAATTTTATTATTGTAGGTATGTTTGAGAGTCACAGAGGACAACAAGTGGTATATTGATAGTGGTTGCTCAAGACACATGACAGGAGAAAGGGAGCTGTTTATAGAACTAAAAGCTAAAAACAGAGGAACAGTCACCTTTGAAGATAATGGAAAAGGTAAAGTGGTTTGAATTGGTAAAATTAGCTAACCGCCCTCTATAACAATTTCAATTGCTTTACTAGTAGAAGGATTAAAACATAATCTTTTAAGTATAAGTTAATTTTGTGATAATGGTTACAAAGTTGTGTTTGAATCTCATACTTGTTTAATATTAGATAATTCAAATTCAGTTGTAGTACTTGAAAAAAGACATGAAAATGTACATTTTGTAGATTTAAATGATATTCAAGTCAAATATGTTGTGGCATAGAAGGTTAGGACATACCAACAAAAATATGATAGAAAGCTTATATAATAAAGATCTAGTTGTTGGCTTACTAAAACTCAAATTTGATAATAAGTTGTGTGATGCTTGCATGAAAGGTAAGCACGTAAAAGAATCATTTAAGTCAAACAAAGAAGTATATACCATAAAACCCGTTTAGTTGTTATATATGAATTTAGTTGGACTAACAAGAACAAGAAGCCTTAGAAGGAAACATTACACATATTTCATTATAAATGACTTTAGTAGATTTACTTGGGTAATATTTATAACATCCAAAGATGAAGCTTTTTCATTCTTTGAGGTATTTTCCAAACGTATATAGAATGAACAAAGCTCTCATATAGTTGCCACAAGGAGTGATGATGGTGGAGAGTTTAAAAATCATAGATTTACTAATTTTTGTGAAAACAATAGAATTCTACTAATTTTCCGTGCACCAAGAACACCCCAACGAAATGGAGTAGCTGAAAGGAGAAACAGATCCCTGCAAGAGATGGTAAGGACAATGTTGAGTGAATACAACCACCCATAGTATTTTTGGGCTGAAGCAATGAATATAACCTATTATATTATTAACAAAATCTTTGCTAGATCTATACTCAATAAAACTCCATTCGAATTATACTATGGCAAGAAACCAAATGTTTCATATTTTCGTACTTTTGGTTGTAAGTCCTTTATTCTTAACAATGGCAAAGAAAACCATGGTAAATTTGAAAACAAATCTAATGAAGGTATTTTTCTTAGTTATTCTATTATTAGCAAGGCATTTAGAGTCTACAACATGAAAAATGAGACTATAGAGGAATCCATTCATGTAAAATTTGATGAAAGTACTAATTCCTTTAGGAGGATAAGTAATTTTAATGATGAGACAGGAGAACTAACAACATCAATGGAGAAAATGAAAATACAAGATAAAGAAAGAAAACATCCCCAATCAGAAATACAAATAGATAAAGAAGAAATAGATGATAGACTATCTATCAGTGAGGTAAACAATGAAGGTAACAATACTTTTCTTAAAGGTTGGAGGTTCATACATGATCACCCTAAAAGTCAGATAATTGGTGATATATATGATAAAGTCAGAACTAGATCTTGTTATCACTAAATATGTGAGAATTTTGCTTTTATTTCCCAATGAGAACCAACTTGCATAGAACATGCTTTAGAAGATGAAAATTAGATTTTAGCCATGCAAGAATAATTAAACTAATTCAAAAGAAATAATGTGTGGACTGTTGTTCCAAGACCAAATCATCAATCTACAATAGGAACTAAATGGGTCTTTAGGAACAAATTAGATGATTCTGGAATTGTAGTAAGAAATAAAACAAGATTAATAGTAAAAGGGTACTGTCAGGAGGAAGATATTGATTTTGAAGAATCGCATGCTCCTATTGGAAGAATTGAAGCCATTAAAATACTTCTTGCATTTGCATCTTATATGAACTTCAAGTTATATCAGATGGATGTAAAGAGTGCATTCTTAAATAGATTTATTAATGAAGATGTTTACGTAGAACAACCAGCTGGGTGTGAAGATGCTCATAACCCAAATCATGTATTTAAACTTAAAAAAACCCTCTATGGTTTAAAACAAACTCTCAAAGCTTGGTATGAAAGGTTAAACAAATTTCTCATTGAAAAGAGTTTTTAAGAGGCAAAGTTGACACTAATCTCTTCATTACGCATGCAACGAAAGATATTCTTAAAGTTCAAGTTTATGTTGATGACAGTATTTGGTGCAACTAATGAAAATCT
This sequence comes from Pouteria campechiana, assembly GCA_036873735.1. NCBI lineage: Eukaryota > Viridiplantae > Streptophyta > Magnoliopsida > Ericales > Sapotaceae > Pouteria > Pouteria campechiana. Next base: position 19,866 of record JAYJMB010038315.1, on the reverse strand, counting down.
TTGCGAAGAATTTTCCAATGAAGGGAGAATTTGAAATGAGCTTGATGGGTGAACTCAACTTCTTCTTGGGACTGCAAATAAAGCAAATACAAGAAGGAATTTTCATTCACCAAGTCAAATATACAAAACAAATGCTAAAGAAGTTCAACATTGAAGATGGAAAAAGGTATGGAATGCTAATGAGTATATCAATAAGAATGGACAAAGATGGAAAAGGTAAATCTGTTTATCAAAAACTTTATAGAAGCATGATAGGATCTCTGCTATATTTAACTGCTAGTAGGCCTAACATAATGTTCAATTTATACATATGTGTTAGATTTCAAGAAGATCCAAAAGAGTTACATCTTGTTGCTATGAAAAGAATATTTAAATATCTCTTAGATACATCAAATCTTGGATTATGGTATCCAAAATGTTCATATTTTAATTTAATAGGCTACTCGGATGCAGAATTTGTTGGATATAAAGTAGATAGAAAGAGTACCTCAGGATTATGTCAATTTCTAGGAAGCATGATTATCTCATGGTTCTGTAAGAAACAAACATCAATTACATTTCAATTGTTGAGGCTGAATATGTAGCAAAAGCAGGGAGTTGTTGTGCTCAGATCCTACGGATGAAACAATAATTAAATGATTTTGGCCTTAACTTTGTTGACATACCTATTAGATGTGACAACACAAGTGCTATAAATCAAAGCAAGAATCCAGTTATACATTCTAGAAGTAAGCATATAGAAATCAAGCATCACTTCATTAGGGACCATATTCAAAATCATGGCATTTGCTTAGAATTTGTCCCAACTAAAAATCAGCTAGCAGATATTTTTACAAAACCACTTCTAGAAGAAAGATTTAATATGATAAGAAGAGAACTAGGTATTTTGGATCCAAATGCATAAAATGCTTAATTCATCAAACAAATAACGTATTCTTTTTGGTTCTTGTCTATGTAAAACTTGAAATGAAATACATTGCACCTTTTCATTCTCCAAGAAGTGCTTTAATCCATATTTAATTATCTATCTTGGTAATGATACCTAAATGAACATGTATTAGTGGGTTAAAAGAATGATTAATATGTACACTAAAAACTTAAAATCTAAAACTCCAAAAACTCATTTTATAAAATTTTGTAGTCACTTAAGTCCAATGTTGTACTTCATAACCTCTGAAGCTCACAAAAATCTCACTTTGGAGCCTCTGAAGCCCAAATAACTATTTCCAAAGTGACGTATCGGAGTATCTGAAGCTCCTATTCTATTCATTGCCTCCAAAGGACCTCTTTCAGAGCATCTGAAACCAAAACCTATTAGTGTTTCAGAGTAAATCCAAACCCAACAGTAAAATAAAAAAGTACTTAATCTATTTAAGTGCTAGAAACCTCTTTGAAAACCTAAAATCCTCTTCTCCAAACTCTTGATATTTTCCCTTCAGAGAAGACTCCTCGTATTCCTGTTGGTTAAAAATCTCAATCTTAACTCTCTCAATCTCTCTTCCTGTCTTCTCCAACATCTCACATAGACACCCCCATTTCCTTTCAAACCCTAGCTTTCTTTATTAAAATGGCAAGAACCAAAGGAGCGGAAAGCAAAAGAAAGGAAAGAAATGACTCTCCGTAAAGACAAGGAACCAAGAAAGTTAGATAAGAAGTTGATATACTTGAGGTAATTTTTCAAAATAGCACCTCTGACTACTCCAAATTTTTAGAACGTTATGATGATAGGAGAATAATAAAAGGAAAGATCTTCACTTTTGAAGCCTTTGAAGAAAATGGTATGCAGTTAGAAGTATGTGAATGGTTAACATACCAAGGTTGGAATGATTATGTGAGTTATAGAGATAGTTTATATCCAAGACTTATGAAAACACTTATCTGTAATCTCAACGCAAAGATAGAAAAATCATGGATAGAAGAAACCAAGATTGAACTATCCATAGAGAGTTTAAGAAATTGTTTTAATATCTTTGAAGAAGAAGAAGAAATTATATGGCTTCCAGAGCAAAATTGTTCTTGAATTTAGTAGAGATAGAAATAGATGAGAAAGAAAATTATCTTCATACTAGCCACCTAAATGTAGATGTACAAGCTAGCATATCTTATTGTAATGAATAATGTCTATCCTAGAAGAGGAGCTACCGGTGATGTGCCTAAAAAGGATGCTAGAATTATGTGAGTATTGAAGAATAAGAGAAAAATGAATCCAGCTAAATTAATGCTAGACCACATTCATTTAATCGAGGGCACCACAAGATTTCCCCTACCCTATGGAATGGCTTTGACCAAACTAATGAGGGAAGAAGGAGTAAATTTCTTAATGGAAATAAAGAACTCCCAAGAAATACAACACATTAGATGATAAGACTTTAAAAAGGATGGGCTTTAAGCTAACAACACAAGGTTGGATCACTAAAAAATCGATAAGAACAACTTAATTATCGGGATCCAACCTGATGAAGGAACAGAAAGGGGAGAAGTTATAGAATAGGTCACAGAAACAAGGCAACAACTCTCCTCACATGCTAAAAAAGAAGGAACAGAAAGAAAAGAAATCATGAATCCACTAGCAGAAGCAAGAAAAGAGCTCTCTAGCAAAGAATATTAATCTAAAGCTGAGAGAAGAGAAGAAGTTCCAAGAGAGGAATAAAGTACTATCAGAGAAGATGCTTTAGAGTAAACTTTGAGAGAAAGTGAATCTGAAGAAATGAATGTTACTACAATAGTAGTAACCATCCCATCTCACACTCCCACTAGATCCCCATCACCTATTAGACCCAATCCTTCTCACTAAACATCTACACCAACCACTTCATCAATTCCCACAACAAAACCCATCCCATAGCATTTAGAAGAAAGGCTCACAATGATTGAACACTATATGTCTACTCTAGTTCTTCAAATGAATAGAATGGATCATAATCTTAGTACTTCCATGTCATCCATGATCCTAAGAGCTGATAAGATTAACCAAAGACTTGACTCTCTACAATCATTAGCAGAGTCATTCAGAAGTCAAGCCTATCATCCTCATTTCTCTCTACCTCCAACCCATTCCTCCTTACCTCCACATCACTTCTCTCTAGTCAGAACTAACTCTCCCATCACAATAATGTCTTCACCTAAAAACTCCCCTCATACATCCTCTCCTGCAGATCCAGAGATTACTCAACTTGAGAGTGAACCTACTAAAATTGCATCTTCATCTTTCCCAAATAACCTTCCTTAGTTCTAACTTTTGAAGTAAATCCATGTCAAGCAATTGTTAGATATGGCAAATACTTCACAGTCCCAATTCATAGAATCCATTTTCTTCCTCCAGTGCTAGCAATATGGCTGGACTGGACCTGGCTTGATCTCATTCGATCAGGAGAAGTAATCCCTAAATAGATTGTGGACCTTCCACCAAAATGGAACACACTCTCAATTCGTTAAGAGTAGAGAAGACTTCCCACTCCTACAAAATCTCCACCATAGAGTCCTTTACACTCTACTCCAACAGTTGTTGATAATCCTGATATTCTTCTCTGCGTATTCAATCCAATCAGGATGACTTTTTTGAGTTTGAAAATAAATCCAAAATCAATTTTGAAGTTGCTAGAATGTTTCTTTCTTAGTCTATCATTCTATCTCCTTAATAATTTTCATTCTTAGAACTTGAGGATCCTAACATTCTATATAGAATTCAACTTCTCTCAAATCCTCCATTGACTCCCAAGGGCCATAAAATCCAAATTCCTAATAGAGAGTTAATTATTCAAAATTATTCAGAGAAACTTCTTCAAATGCTTCCAACATCAAAGCCTCCTAGAAAAGTGTTTCCATCTCCCTTAGGTCCTCACCAATTCTTTGTTCTCATTAAGCAAGAATTCTCTTTCTACAACAATGCCAACCTAGAGGTCATTGCTGACAATCTCCCTCTCCCATATCTTCAACTTTCAGATCCTTTTATCTACGATAGGATAAGGCAGATACAATCTCAGCCAGTCCCTCTAACAAAACCAAAAACTTCACCTTCTACCAAAGCCAAAACCAGCAAATCCCCTATAATTCCCAACCAAAACCACAACCCAAACCATCATCTTCTATACCTTCATATTAGCCATCTTCTTCCAAACCCAAGAGGAAGCCAAAGATTCCACCTCTAAAGGAACACAAAAAGGCTCCTCTACCTAGAATCACCATGTACTACCAAGAGTATACAACTAATGAGTGCAAATAAAGAAAACCTCTTGAAAGGGTTTCCTGCAGTCTTTCTTGAGTTGCTAGACCCAAAATTTTGAGAGTACATTGACTTCATCTATGTTTCAAACTATCGACCCATTGCATACACCCATGAACCTCCATCAGCAATTCTAAAGGATCCATTTTTCATTCTACCACCTCCACTAAAAAGACCCAGATCATCTTCCAAAACACCTAAGCCCTCTCCTACATCATTATCCTCTCAACCTAAGACCCCTTTTCCACCTCAAAAAGATTTTTTTCCTAAAACCTATGATAGAAAACCTAAACTATCCCACTAACACTACTGCCTTTTGCATTTCTTTCTATTGTATTTTTTTTGGTAAAGAATCTTGACTTTGAGCATATGTAGTATCTACAAATTTTTGATCAATGATAAGTTCTATATGTATGCATTTTGATCATGACTAGCTAGGAATATTCATGATTGTTGCTTTCCACCATTTTGATTATGACAAAAAGAGGGAGAAAATGTGCTAAATGAAATGAATCTTTTTATGTATGAATGTATGTATGAAAACTTGAAAATTTCTTTTGTATGAAATACAGTTCAAAATTTTATACATCCATTAAGGGGGAGCCACACTCAATCAATAGAAATTTCATTGAAACTATTGTAACTAAGTTGCATTAAGTTTATTATTAGACAAGTTTTGAAAGGTATATCACTCAATGTTTTATCATCATCAAAATAGGGGAGAATGTTAAACACACTATTTTAAATAGCTTGATTTTGATGATGAACATTCTTAACCAAGTATATTTTGATGATGAATGAAGACATGAGTGAAACATTAAGGTATTAACAATTTATTCTCAAGTATATTGCAAAAATATTATTCCATACTCAACTTGAGAATAATCTTCATTATGATCAAAGGAAGAAACCAAGTAAATTCTTGTGAAAAATAAGTATATAAATTACATATATACTTAAAATAAGAAAACAAAAATCTTAAAGTCTTCAAGGACACTTCAAAGTCAAAGTCCATCCATTTGGAGCATGAAATCACACTTTAGAGTTAGCTAGGACATGCTTTGGAGTCAACAAGAAAGTTTCAGAGTCATCATAGTATACTTCGGAATCAATAGAAAAAACATTTGGAGTCATCATGTTATGCTTCAGAGACAACTGAAAATCCTTCAAAGTCATCATGGTATTCTTCAGAATCAACAGGAAAGCTTTCAAAGTCATCATGATATACTTAAGAATCATCAAGTATACTTTGGAGTCTTTAAAACACTTTTAGAGTCAACAAGACATGCTTCAGAGTCATCATGATATACTTAAAAATCATCAAGTATACTTCAGAGTCTTTAAAACACTTTTAGAGTCAACAAGACATGCTTCGGAGTCTTCAAGCATTTTGCAAAGTTAATTAGACATACTTTGGAGTTTATCAAACACACTTTGAAGTTAATCAGATATACTTTAGAGTTAATCAGACATGCTTCAGAGTCATGAATATAAGCTTTGGAATTAACCAGATATGCTTTAGAGTCATAAAGATATACTTCAGAGTTAACCAGACATCCTTCAGAATCATCAAGATACACTTTGGAGTCAACAAATATACTTCGGAGTTAGCAAGCATATTTTAGAGTTGTCAAACCTTACTTCAAAGTCACCCTTTTTGAAGCATCAAAGGTTTGGAGAATCCAAACTCTACTTTTCAAAGAACTATTGCAAGTAAAGAGGTCTTCCACCACTTTGGAGAAACTAAAGTCAATTCTTCGGTGCATTTGAAATCATTTCTCTAACACATTGACTATTCACTTGCCATTTTGGAGGAACCAAACACACTGCTTTGGAGCATTTGATACTCATGTGAATGTTAAGTGTAGAAAATTCAATGACAATGTAGCGGAACAATACCAGATTATTCTAAAGTTGGACATTAAACAAAATGTAAGGTGAAGAAAAATATTTTTAAATGTTTGAAAGTCCGCAATAGTTAACAATGGAAAAACTATTTCTCAGCCTATAAAAGAAGCATTCAGAAATATAAAAGATATACTAAAATACCAAAAAATACAAAGAGTTAAAGTTTTGAGCATTCAAAATATTCCTTCAAAGTTCAACTCCAATTGTAACAGCTATATCAAAGCTTTCAAAGTCTAAATCACTTTTCAATAAAGGAATTTGAATCTCTTACTCTTATTGCTTACTTATTCACTCAAAGTTCTTGAACTTATGTACAAGTCTACCTAAGTAAGAGGCATTAATCTGTAAACTTCTTTTTAGTATTTGATAACACAAGCAAAGTGCTTGGTGTTTATTTATTGAGATAAGCAAGTAGGAAACTTGCAAAAAGCAGAAAAGTTTGTTAGTGATCTTTTAAAACCAACAAGTTGTAAAAGTTTTTGGTTAGCTAAGAAAACTAGTAAGTTGGTTGGTGAGCTTGTAGGAAAATCAATGTTTATTTGATAAGGTGGATCAAGGTATTAGTGGAACCTGAGTTCAGTGGAGGAAATTGACTCAGAGAAGTGACGTAGGAAACTAATAAGGGCTGAACCACTATAAAAATCTTATGCTGTGTGTTATGCAATCTATTTTGTTTATTCTTTCAGCACTTTGATCTTTTGTTTTGGCCAAAAATTTTAAAAGCTCAATTCACCACCCTCTTGAGCTACCATTGTGTGAGGGACCAAAACTATCTAGAACAAGTTTACCTTACTAGACAACCTTGGAGGAAGGAAGATGGACCTGTAGAGGTCTAAACGTAATGTTGCAATGGTAATTGACATATTCACCTAACCTTCATTAGTCTAAAGCTTGACTTCAAAACTCTGAAGACACAAATGACAATATTTTTGTTGAGTGTATTGCAAGTCATTGCAATAGTTTAAAACTTAACAAAAATTGTTGCAATGGATCTAATCATTCTAAAACTTATAATTCCATTAAAGAAGAAGAAGAGATGACTATGGATTTAGGTGTTGAACATGAATCAAATAAAAGCCCACTCAAGTCTTGAATGTGCATTCACTCCAAGGTGCTACCAAGATCAAAGAGCTTCAAAGTTAAATCATTTTCATTTCAAAGGAGAATAAAAGCACTGTAATGTTTATTGTTTATAATTTATATTTGAGCTCAACTGTGTGTACATCTTAGCCTAGTAAGAGGGATTTCTTTGTACACTCTATATTTGTTAAAAGGAGTTGCTGGTAAGCTTAAGAAACAAGTTGGTGTAAGAGTTATTGGTGAGCTTAGGGAAAAACCAATATTGTATGAGTTCCTGATAAGCTCTAGAGAAACTAAGTTGTGTTGAATTCTTGGTGATCTTTGGAAATTAAGGGGGGTATGATTCCGCATGGTTATAGTAGAATTAAAGGTTGGGGATACCTTAAAGAAGGGAGTAGGTGCAAAGAGGGCCTAACCCATGATAATCTTTGTATGCTTATTATTTTATGTGCTTGTGTGTTTCCACTACTATTTATTTTATATACTTACACATTCCATTTGATTCCAAATCTTAATTGGTCTCTTATTTTTCCATACACCTTGCATTTGCATTTGAGATATGACAAGTGGTATTAGAGTAGGGCATTGAAATTGAAATTTAACTATCTTCTAATCTCTACTTGAATATGATCTTATATGACAAATAATTTTCATGGAATCATAGAGGGTCAATCGACCATTAGACCTCCATATTTTGATGGGGACCATTAGATGATGAGAATGAAAAACTTTTTGATTGCCACTAGTTATAAATTGTGGAAGATTGTAAAATAAGGAATTATGTTTTCAACTTCAGAGCATAGTCAAGGAATCAATGAGAACATTAGAACAGTTAAATTAAATGCCAAAGCTAAGAATGCTTTATATTGTGTTATCTCTCCTTCTGAATTTGAGAAGATATCCTCATATGAAATTGCTAAAGAAATCTAAAACCATCTGCGAGTAGTTTATGTGGGGACAAACCAAGTAAAAGAAACCAAGATTGATTTGCTTCCATGAGTATGAAGTGTTTTGCATGCTTATGGATGAGTCCATTTCTAACATATTTTTGAGATTTTTAAAACTCACTAACAACCTAAAAATTTTAGGCCATGAGATTTCTTGTTCTTAGTAGGTTAAGAAGATATTATGGCCTCTTCCTAAGGATTGGATGTCAAAAATCATAGCAATTGAAGAGGCCAAAGACTTGAACAAAATCATGATTGCAAAACTGATGGGATCACTAGTGACCCATGAAGTTTTGAAGAATGAGAAGGAAGGAAAGAAGATGAATTTAGTTTATGTCTTTGGAAGTGCAGATTCTTCGTTAGGTGAGGGGGAGGAGGATTATATAGAACTTATTAAAACCCTCTCTAGGAAAATTAGAAATATATTAAAGTAGAAGAGAGAAAAATGTAAATTTAGTGGAATATTATAAATGTAAAGAAGAATAAGATGATAATGATAAAGAAAATAAAGAAGAAGAATAAATGTACTACTGTGTAGCTGCCTTCGAACTAGATCCATAGTAGTAGCTCCTCAACCATGGATAAACAAAGAAACATCACTTTGTTTGATTGAGCTGAAGGCTAGGTAAGTATAGGTATTGTGTTTCTAATGTTAAATCTTTGAATTTCATATTTAGCCATCATGTCTTTGTCTCTCATAAGAGAACCATTTTGCATATAAGAATGTAAGAAAAGCTTTAAAGTTAATTATCTAATGCGTGAACCATAATGAAAATCGTATAAGCTAGATGACTTTATTTTGAATATGAGAAACAAAGGTTTTAGATCATGCGTTATAGGGGGACCAAAAGTTTAGAACCTCATACTAGTGATCAAAGTGTTAGGATTATTAATGCTAATGATGTTGTTAGATTAGGAAGCTTGAAATGTAGTCAAGTATGCTTGAAGAAGTATGTATTTTATTGGAAAATCATTTATACAAGCATATTTGGAAATTATTAGAACTAAATAAAATCACTATGATGCACATTGCAATTAAATTGGGTCATCATATGATATTATGTTGGATCATATTCATAATTGTTGAGATAAAATTATATATCATATGTAAAAAGAAATATGCTTGAATAAAGTTTATCTTTTCCAAAACATGATTAAAATTAATCATTCATGCTTGTTAAATTATGCAAATCATATGAGGATAATTATATTTTAATTTACAATGAAAAATGTTAAATTTCATAAAATAGCAAAGTGAAAAATGTCAAGTGTAGGACCACAGTCGCATGACATAGCCGCTTAGGCATATCACCTACCCTGCAGCCGAATGCCAAAGCCAAAATGGAGAACCGCCTACCTTACACTTCAACCAAAGAATGTACCACTTGCCACTTCTCAGTTGCCTACCCATACCACTTGGCATGCAGCCACTACCATAGGCCCCTACGATATCTCTTGCTAGTGGATAGTAGGAACATGTTTGGGAGTTTTTCTGGAGAGCTGACCATAGGCGCTTGGCCCAATCGCCTGCCATATCACCTAGGGTGCAAGCACTTGTCACAATTTCCTGGCAACATCCAATGGTTGGAAATTTGAACATTTGCAAGCCACGTTGCCTTACTAAATCAACTCTAACAACTATAATTTTGAGAGATCTATTTAAGGAGAAATAGAGGGATGTCACAATAAGCTTGTAACACTAATATTGAAGATCATTTTGAGCCTTAACCTTCTAAATCTCAAGCACCCAAAGGCCAAGAGCTTAAACCTTCTTCATATTCATTTAAGAGCTTACAACTTCGCAATCTTCTTTCAAAGCCTTCAACTACAACACAAAGAGAAGATCCATTGCATAGAAAAGAGCTACTCAAAACTATCTTCCCTGGTGCTCATCAAGAAGCATGCTCAAAGTGTAAATCTTTTCTTTCTTTAATTTGTATATTCCTTGAGTTGCTACAGACCAATTTTAAGAAGAGCAAGTGTGTTTGTTAGAGTGAGTCTCACAAATAATTTGTTAAGTTTATACCCCCCCTTGAGCTAGAATTAAGAAGAGTGCGTTTAACACTAGTTTATGCCCCATAGAGATGGAATCTAGAAAAATTCAAGAGGCACTAGTGTATTTTCATTATAGAGAGATAGTGGAACCTAAGGCATGAAGAGAAGTGTTCTTAAAAGAGTGGAGTAGGGAAGGATGCTTGAACTACTATAAAAAAATATTGTGTGTGCTTTCTATATGTGATTGCTTTACTTTCTTTCATTTAATTGGTTTATTGCTTATCTTATTACAACTTGTACACAAGCACAAAAAAGAGGAAAAATAATTAAACAAGGGTTAAGCAAGAAATTTTTATAAACCTAATTCACCCCTCTCCTCTTGGGTTAAGGCAAGCTTATAGGACCTAACACAAAGTTAATCCCTCACCCCCCAGACCTTTTTAATTAGAATGTTATGACTTATTTCCATTTTGAGGGACAATGATGCAAAGAGGGGGAGAGTTGAACTTTTAAATTTTTGTGGAACATCTTTGCATATGCGCAGAATGAAGCAAACTGTCATAGGTTCATTGAATAGGATACAAAGGGGGAGTTTACTTAGTTCATTAGCATGCATTTATTATTGTAAGTCATCAAGTTTTTTCATCATCAAAAGGGGGAGTGTTGCATTTGGATGTTTAGTTTTAATGACAAAAAAACTTATTTAATGACTTAAATTAAGCTAATGAAATATTACTAAGATTTCTAAATTCAGAGGAAGCTTTAAAAGGACTAGTTTCTAACTTCAGAGGTAGTTTTAGAGGAAGCATTCCAATCTTTAGAGGAAATGTTTAGAGGACACAAATTTTACATCCTAAAGGTAGATTGTATGACAAAACAAGAATCCAAGTGAGATGAGGAAAACAGATGGGATGTGCAAGTACAAAAAATAGATGATAGTGGAAGCACACAAGCACACATAGCAATAAAAATATAAAGATTATAGTGGTTCAGGCCCCCTTAGGACCTACTCAACTCTCCAAGATATTCCCAATCTTAGGTTCCACTATAACCTATGGAATCACACCTCCCTCAATTTTTAGAGCTTACTAAGAACTCATACAACCTGGTTTCTCACAAGCTAACCAGAAATTCATACACACTAGTTTTCTTTTGAGCTCACCAGCAACTCATACACTGACTAGGTTCTAGAGCTAACTAGCAACTTCCCCTTTATAAATACAAAAGTGTACAGCTAAACTGTCTCTAACTAGGCTTAAATGTACACATAATTAAAGCTCTAATGTAAGATATACAATGAATACATTACAGTGCTTTCATTCTCCTCTAAATTGAAAAGATGTAGCTTTGAAGTTCTTTGCATATTGAAGCTTGTTGGAGCGATTGAACTTAGATGACTCGAGTTACTATGATTGATTTGTGTTTAATCCACTTAAGAGTCTATTTCTTCTTCATTGAAACTTCTATTTATACTCTTGGAAGAGTATTTAGCCATTAATTGTTATTTTTGGTAATTTTTTGATCATTTTAGATTACATTTTTCAATTTAGAGGAGAATGAATTTGCCTTGCAAGCAAGCTTCAGAACCTTTGAAGGTTGGGTGCTTTGTCAATTTCTGTTGTCACATTAAGTTTAGAACATCTGAAGTGAGTTTTTTGCACCTTTGAACTTCCTTTGAAGGTCTGACAGTCCCAACCGCCACCAATGACTACATTTTCAAAACATCTGAAGGTCGAAGTGCAACCTCTAAGCTTCCTCTAAAAACCTGGAATGCATTATTTAAATCTGCAAGCCTCTAAAGCTCTCTCTAAACTTTAAACATGTCCTTTAAAATCATAATGCAACTTTTGAAGCTTTCTTGGCTTTGAGCATGTGCCTCTTTCAACCTCTGAAGTGTCTTTCAATCCTTTGAATGCTTTCTCTAGAATTTTTCCTTCTTCTGATCATTCCTGTGAAGCTTAGAATGCTTCTTCTAAAACTTCTCTTAGACTTTAAAGCTTCTTCTTTCCCTTTGAATTCAAAGTGATTCCTTTGAAACTTTTGGATGCCACTTTTGAACTTCTAAAGCTTCTGCTGAAGCCTATGAATGCCCCTTTAAACATTTTTACATCCTCTAAAAGTTTCTTTTGAATTTAGAAATCTCAACAATATGTTATTAGCTTAATTCAAGTCATTAAACAAGTTTTGTTAATTAACAGAAACAAACATCCAGATTATGTTGTGTCTTGAATTTTCAGAGGACAATTCATAGGATGTAGAATCTTTAGAGGTTGCATTTTTTACATTGAGAGGAAGCATTAGAGAATTTAATCCAAACTTTCGAAGCTTGAGAAACTAGCCATTGGTGATAGTTGGGATAGTTAATTTTCAAAGAGAGCTTCAAAGGATGTGACCCCGACTTTCTGAGTTTTGAAAGTCTATCAGGAATATCCTTCCTCATCGGGCAGCCTTCAAAGGAAGGAAGATGGCCTTCATAGGTCTAAACTTAATGTTACAATAGTAATTGACATATTCATCCGACCTTGATCGGTCTAAAGGTTGCCTTCAGAATTTTGAAGACATAAATAATAACATTTTCATTAAGTGTATTGCAAGTCAGTACAAATGGTTTAAAACTTAACAAAAATAATTATAACAGCATTAATCATTCTGAAACTCATAAATAGTAGTTCCATTGAAGAAGAAGAAGAGATTATTGAGGGTTTAAGTGCTAAAAATGAATCAACCTGAACCCCAACCAGAACCCCATTCAAGTCTCAAACATATGTTCACTCCAAGGTGCTACCAAGATTAAAGAGCTTTAAAGCTACATCATTTTAGAGGATAACAAAAGTATTGTAATATTTATCATTTAACATTTATATTTGAGCTCAAATATTTGTACATCTTAGCCTAGTGAGAGACATTTCTTTGTACATTCTATATTTGTTAGAGGGAGTTGCTAGTAAGCTTAGGAATGAGTTGGCTTAAGAGTTATTGGTGAGCTCAGGGAAAAACTAATATTGTATGAGTTTCGGGTAAGCTCTAGAGAAACCAAGTTGTGTTAAGTTCTTGGTGATGTTTGGAAACAAAGGGAGGTGTGATTCCACATGGTTATAGTTAAACCAAAGATTGGGGATACCTTGGATAGTGGAGTACATGCCAAGAGAGTCTGAACCACTATAATCTTTATATGCTTAATGTCTCATGTGCTTGTTTACTTCCACCACTGTTTATTTTTTGTATTTGCACATTCAATTTGATTCACAATCTTGATTAGTCTCTTGTTTTGCCATAAATCTTGCATTTGCAATTAAGACCCAACAATCATAAGAAAACCAATTGAATCTCCAAGTGCATTTACTCAAGGCGCTTTAATAATCAATGAGCTTCAAGCCACATTAAATTCATCACGAGAGGGTTCAAAGCACTAAAAATATTTTTCGTTCTTTACATTGAAGCTTAATCTATGTAAATCTTTGCCTACTGAGAGTCATTATATTTGTACATCTTTATTTGGGTTTTCTATTCTAAGGAAAGGGATCCTTGCAGCAGTGGTATGGTGTAAAAAGTTTGTTGGTAAGCTCAGAGAAACCAACAGTATAGTAAGCTCAGAGAAACTACATAGTGTAAGAGTTCATTGTGATCTTCAGAAACAAAGGGAGGTGTGATTCCCCATGTAGGTAGTGGAGCCCAAGGTTGGGGATACCATGGAGAGTGGAGTAAGTGCCAAGGAGGCTCATACCACTATAATCCTTATGTACTTATTGTCTTATGTGCTTTTACTACTATTCTTTTTCTTCACTTGCACATCCACCTAATCTTTAAAATTTGCTTATTTTTGTGCTTTGCCATACACCTTGTTTTGGGACCAACGATTATCATTAAAATTACATTCAACAAGTGGTATTAGAGCACCTGGTCAAGGGGTCTAAGATTCAACATGTAATGTGCTCAGCATCACTTGAATTTTATTAATCATGTTGGTCACATGCAACAGGTAGCTCAAGAGGGGAGGGGGAGTTGAATTGAGCTTCTAAACATTATGGCCAAATAAAAATTAAAGTATTGTAAATGAATAGAGAATAGATCATGCAGCACAAGATAATGATATTTTTATACTGGTTTGGCCTAAACACGGTGCTTACTCTACTCTCTGAGTTTTCCTCTCTTACCGCACTTAGCTTCCACTAAACTTCTGTTGGTTGTACAAGCTCATAAATGAACTTCTACAACTATTAATTTTCAAAGCTCACCAATGAACTTATACAAACACCCAGCAAGTCTCTATACTTATTATAACCAACTATACAATCACTAAGCCCCTTGCATGTTGTCCCAAATAACAATAGAAATTGTACAAAAGTATGCCTCTTATATAGGCTAAATGTATAACAGTTTTATACAAAAGAAATAAATTCAACACTTGAGTACTAGACTTTCAAGCTCCAGAAAGTTGTTGTAGAAGTTGTGCTTTGAATGTAGCTTGGAATGTAGTGCACTAGAGTTGAATGCTTTGGAGGAAAACTTTAAGAATTTGAGTAAATGCTCTTTGTTTGCTTCTCTCTCTTTGCTATTTTTTTGTTAACCTCTAGAATGTCCCTATTTGCTTCCTATACTAACATTCAAATCTTCCCATAGTGGTTAGTGGTGAGCATTGAATGCAAGGGAAAATTCAAAATTCTGACCATTGAATCTCTCTCTCAGCTTCAGATTTTCTGAAATAAACACTTTAGCCTGTCTGGAATGTGAGAGAATGCTTCTTTAGAAATTTACACTATTAGAGTCATTCAAAGTTTCGGAATGTCTAAAATCGTAACTTTAGACTATCTTAAAATGACTCATCTTGCTTCATGCAACCAACTCTAACTAATCTTCATCTAAAATACTTAAGCACATTTGAAATAAGTATTTTGGATTGTCTAAGGTGGCATGAAATACATAGTCATGCATCTGAACTTCAGTGCTTCTGATTAGCTTGGCAACATCCAAAATTTAATCTTAGCATGTATGAAGCTTGCATTCACAATGTCTGAAGCTTAGGACTTGGTCGTTTTCAGACTCTTGCAACTTCAGACTTTAGAGACTCATTCAAACTTGGCTTCACATCCAAACTTAGCTTCCCAATGTCCAAATTTGGTTCCGCAATGTCCAAAGTGTTGTGTTATCCATTTGAAGCCTTGCTTGTGTTCGAGACTTAGGCATCTAGTCTTTTTGTTTTCAGCATTACACTTCACCATGTTTGAAGTACATCCAAACTTGCTTTGGAGATCTTGAATGATGGCAGACATATCCTTCAACTATAATTTTGGCTTGGAAGCTTGGATCATGTGCTGGAAACTTTTTAGGAGATGTTTTTTAGACTTAGATCATATGTCTATAGTTGACATTCTTCAAGCACACTAAACTTCTTGAATTTATTCCTCATGATTTTAGATGTGCCCCATTATGTCTAAAATTCTCTTCTAAGTTTAGGGTCATTAGACCTTTGAGCATTTTTGTTCTCTTCCTATATTTGGTGGATCTTATCTCTGATATGATCTTATGCGTGTTGTCCACTTAACTGAAGTTATTTCCTTGATATATTTTATAAACATATTACCGCACACTTGGGAAAATAACAATCAGTACCTTAACCATTGACTCACATATTTTTGCATATCATCAAAAGTTAACTTTTTAAATACATTCATCATCAAAATAAAGCTAAGAAAGGGAGGTTTGGATCAACAAATCATATTCTCAAGCATTTCTCATGTAGCCACGGCTATCTTCTTCTTTTTAGATCTTTTATCAGTTGTTGCTGTTGATGGTGTTGTTTCTCTTCTCAAAGTATGAATTGTATTTCTTCTTATTGTCTCCTTGCTTTTCATCAAGATTTGGGTAGTCATACTACATATGCCCTGGCTTTTTGCAATTATAGTAGATAGAAGGTTGCATTTTCTTGTCTTTATTCTTGAAGTTGATTGAGCTACCTCCAAGTCTTTTCTTGCTCAGCAATGTTTTGAATCTTAATGTAATCATCTCCATGTCGTCATCATCTTCTCCATTGGAGGATGCTTCTTTCTAAGAGTCTTCATTTTCTAATTCAATCATCAAAGCAATTGCTTGTTTGCCTTTGGGTTCTTCTAGAGTTTCCTGCTTCATTAGCACTTCATGGGTCATGAGAGAACTCATGAGTTCTACTATTATCTTATCTAGGTCTTAAGTTTCCTAGATTGCAGTTACCTTAGGCATCCAATGCCTTGGTAGAGATCTTAAGAACTTCTTCATAAGCTTTAGATCTTCATATTTTTTACCCAGGTCCTTTAATCCATTAGTGATCTTTTGAAACCTGCCAAACATTGTAGAAATAGTTTCTAAATCCTTCAAAGAAGCATAGTAGGGGCAATTTTTTGTCATTGCATCTTGTTCTATTGTAATAATATCTTCTAGTTTGTATTTGTCCTCTAAATTGAGCATAATTTTTTCATTTTTAATAATAAGCCACAACTGATAGTCTATGGCAATCATAAAGTTTACATCCTCATCTTCCAATACCCATAGTTTGACCCATCAAAGAAAGGGGGTCTGGAAGTGGAAAGACCCTCAGTGAATGCATTGTGGAAATAACTAGCCATAGGGATCTCTTCACAAGTTTAATATATTGGTAAATGGAGATAACAAGTGAAGCCTACCTTGATACCAATTGTTGGTCCCTTTATGGAAAGGTAGCTCAAGAGGCAGGGGGAGGGGTGAATTCAGCTTAATAAAGTTTTTGGCAAATTAAAGTAAGTGTGATGGAAAAAGGATTAACGGAAACTACTAACCACAATGCACAATAATTTTATAGTGGTTCAGCTCGAGTTGGGATCCTACTTCACTTCTCTAGTATAGTTTTCTTCTATTATCTTAGGTTCCACTAGCATAACACTTTTCCAACTACAGCTTAGTTTTTTAGAGCTCACCAATAAACTCTTTGAAAACAATGCAAGTTTCTATACTTACAGGAATAAATTCTCACATTGAATCTCCCTACTTGCAGAAGAAAAATAATCTAAAGGAACTTATACAATGAAATGCCTCTTACTTAGGCTAGTTTGTACAGAATCTAAAACCAATAGTAAAGATGTATAATAAACTACAAAATTTCAAACTCCCTTGTGATTGATGTTGATTTTACTTTTAGCTTGAGTAGCAATGAAAGCACAGTGGAGTATAGACTCTTGGAATAAAACTTGTTAATCTTGCAAATGTCTAACTCTTTTTCAATGTCTAACTTCTTCCTCTTACATCTTGATATTCTATTTATAGTCTTTGGAAGAAATTGTAGCCATTGTCAGAAATCTTGTTGAGATTTTGACCATTTTTGAAGCCTTGTAATCCACTCAACAAAAAGCCAATAGTGGCAGCTCTAGACCTCTGTAGATGAGGTCTAGACCTTTCTAGGTCAGGTAGTGACCATTGTGGCTTTAAATGTAAACCTCTAAAGGAGATGGTATGTCCTCTGTACATTGCCTGGAGAGGAAACCTTTAGTCCAGAGACCACTTCAAACCTCTGAAGGTCAGAACTTCTTCTCTAAAGCTTCATCTATAAGGCCTGATAGTTCCAACTACCACTAATGGCTAGTTTTGCAGGCCTTTGGAGGTTGAGTTATCCTCTTTATACACCTCTAAAGACTGAATTTTACTTAAACACTTTTCTAGGGTGTTTTAGAGACCTTTATGGAGGAAAAAGCTCTCCTTTGCACTCTCTTTTATACTACAAAACCTTAGTTTTCCTTTGCATTTACTTATTTTGTTCCTTTCTTACTCTTTTTTGTGATATGTTTGATTTGACAAACCTCATTCTTAGGTTCCATATAACCTTGAATTTAGTTTCCTTGTGTTTTCATTAATTTTTTCATTTTATTTTTGCAACACTTGGAAATAAACTTATTATTACTCTATTTTTCTCTCATGTGTTTGCTCATCATCAAAACTTGGCCATTAAAGCTTATTCATCATCAAAATCAAGTTAATTATGGGGTTAGTCTTAACATTCTCCCCCTTTTTTAATTTGTTACTTATAAGCTCATAATTTATCATATTTGAATACCTAAATTCATATATTTCAGATCCCTAATTAACATGATTTCATTGATTTATATTCACATTAGATCAAATATTGCACTCAATGGATTTAATTTATGTTTTAGATCAATTTGGTGGATTTTAGGTCAATTTGGGCTAAAGCATGCTAATTTTGAGCGAACATCTTCATGGGGACACATGCCACTATGGGAGCATTCATATTAGTATTTGATCAAGCATCAAATATGAAGATTAAGTGGGATTATGTAGCTAATTATGAAGTGGACATCAAGGTAGACATATTTGGTGCAAGTTGTGTACATGAAGAACAGTTTTTGAACCAAATTATGCGTATGGATGTCTAAGAGTGCTTTCCAAATCCAATTAATTAGGTTATGTGCAATCTAATCAAAGCATTCAATCAAAGCATTCATGTGGAACACAGATTGAGAAAAATATTGAGGAATTTAATTACAAAAATTCCATACGCAATTCAATTAAAGACTCCTATTTTTGGAAGTTTTATGTGCAAGCCATTGAATTGAAAAAGATTATGTGAAAGTTTTTTCTAAAGCTCTAGAAACAAATTGAGTTCTAATCAACAATATTCTTCATTATTTAATTATTTTCAATTGGTCCAAAAATTGATCAGGGAGTAAATAATCCTGATCAAGTGCACATTGAAGTGAATTTGCAAGTTTCGATGCTTGGATTGCAAGATCTAACCGTGGACAACAATATGGGTTGATTTCTAATTTGTTTCATGTCAAATTGATGGGAATTTGATGATGAGAATGAATTCACATGAAGATTAATTCAAAATAGATGGTGGAGATCAAGAGATTGCAAGGCATTAAAACTTATTAAAATAGAGCTGAATACAAAGTAACTGTCACTTAGAGGCAATATTTGGCACAAATGAATGTTGATTCCGAGAACAAGTTCAACATGAAAATTGTAGACCTTCAAATTATCTTTCCAACTCATTAAGAATCACATAATTTTGATACTAGATAAGAAATTTATAACCAAAATACTAAATACTATTCCTGGTGAATAGTTGGGCATGTGGAAAGTTGATATTTTAAGAAGTTTAATAATTTTTATGCAATGTTGCCATTGTAATATATATGGAGGTGTCACTTAAACCTAAATTGAATTATCTAAAGAGGATTTGAGCTATAAAAGAAGGGGGACACATCCAAACATATTGTTGGTGGAGAGAACACTTACACAATATTTAGAGCAAAGTTTTGCAAGGGAAGGGTAGCAAGGGAGCAAGAGAGAAGGGAGAATCAAGTTCTATAGCATGTCAATTTTTATAAAGGGAGTTCCTTCTATTTTTATTATGAACTAATTTTCTTTTTCTAGTGTGATAATGTAGCCCTCATGGATATTCTTTATTAAACAGGGACTGTTGGTTAATCAATTAGATTTTATCTTGTTTCATTTATTATGTTTATTACAATTATTTAATTTATTTAAATTGCTTGATCACTAATTTTATATTAAACTGATTATTTGAGAACATGGTTATGGTAGATGCCTTGTGCTAAACCATGAGATAGCTCTCATGAATGAATGAAGAGATAGTTATGGTAGACACCTGTTGGGTATGGAAAATCAGAAGGCACCAACTGATCTGATTTGATCAGTCGACCAACCAGCTGCGTCCGGCACTGG
>JAYJMB010038304.1:0-33332 GCA_036873735.1 Pouteria campechiana | reverse complement strand
CACATCGACCGTGCACTTGCGAGGTTATTTAAAACCTGAGCCGTCAAGTTATGGCAATCATCAAGTTTTTGGCGCCGCTGCCGGGGACTGATTGCGAACCATCTATATTTCTTGGCTCATCAAGTTTTTGGCGCCGTTGCCGGGGACAGATGGAAGCCATCAAGTTTTTGGCCATCACTCATCCTCCTCTCTGAACGGCGTTGTAGTAGCTCGAGACAAAGTAGAAAGACCTGGACTTCAACACCAAAAAATTCAAACAGTCTCATTCATTCAATGCTGCTCTCCTCTCTGCATTAATCAGCTCCCATCTTCTCCAATGGTCAATAATATGAAGAAGCTACTTAAGGAGAAGAGGGAAGGATGATTCGGGGGTGGAAAAGGAACCCATTTCAAATATGCTTAACTTTATGCAAATCCTTCCACTCATGGCTAAGAGCTTAAACCGTCATCTCTCTTTCTTGAGCTTAAACCTTCATATCCTTATGGTCATTATCTTTACATTATGGAAAGATCTTTTTGTATTATATAGAGCTGAGAAAGAGATTATATCTTCCCTTATGCTTCATTGTAACACTTTGTAAAGTGTCAGTTTTCTGGTAAACTTGAAACCAGAGAGTTTGTGGTGAGCTCAAAAAAATTACATTGTAATGAGTTATTGGTGAACTCAGGAAAACCATTAAGTTTGCTGGTAACCTTTAAAACCAGTAAGTTTCCTGGTGAAATTCGTAAAACCAAAAAAGTGTCGGGGACACTTGTTTATGCCCCCTGAATTGGAATCTAGAAGAAGTATCGGGGATACTTATATATTCCATTGTACGGGGTATAGAGGAACCCAAGGCACAATGAGTTGATGTCCTTAGAAGAGTGGATGTAGGGATAGGGTTTTGAACCACTATAAAATTTGTCTTATCTGTATCCGTGTGTGTGTTTATTGTCTTTATTCTTTATGCATTTTATTATCTCTATTATTCATCCTATGTCATATCACACACAATCACGAAAAGAGGGAAATGATCCAATGAGGGTTAAGCAATGAAGTTTTATTTACCCAATTCACCCCTCCCATCTTGGGTTAAGCCATCCCACGGGTTTTTTACAAAAAGTTAAAGTAAAAACTAAAGTTTAAAACCTAACTTCAAAATAAATTAAAAATCTAAAATAAAAGTAAAGAAAGAAAATAAATTAATCAAAACTAAAATTGCAAAAATTAACTAAGATGCACATAATGAAAAATAAAAATTGAAAATAAAATCCAAAATAAATGAAAAAATCTAAATTAAAACAAAACTTAAATAAAAAATTCAAAGACTTAAACTAAAAGCTAAAGCTAAAACTAACTTAAAAATGAATTTAAAAATTTTTAAAAGAAAGCAATGAAAGAAAAAATCCATCAAAAATAAAATCCTTTTTTTGTGCACATGTTAGTATTTCCAACACATGAGTTGTTAGGATTATTATATATAATTTTGATGATAAAAACTTATTATTAAGACATAATTTATGATAATGATATATGTGTTCAGTGAGCTTCAATGATGATCAATTATGCTTAGAACATATGCATGTTTATGAAAGTTTAAATTATGCAAGCATTTATTAATAATGCATTTAATCTTTAATATGATTGGATTATATGTTTGCACTATGTTTATTGAGATATCATATTATGTACTTAAATAAAAATGTATGTTATCCTTGCTTCACAACCTGAGTAAATTAAATAAGATAAATACACTCAAAAAGTTAACAAGGTAGCAAGTGCAAAAACTTCTAAGTGCAGAACCATAATCAACTGCCTCAACCGTCTGCTACATCTCAGAAGGATTAAACTAGTGAAAATATGAAGATCACACTTTAGAAGGAAGAAGAAAAAGAGAAACAAAAGGCTTCCAGACGAGCTACAAGGAGTTTGTCTTTGTCTATAATAACCGGAGAAAGATCGTCATGGACAAATGCAAAGCAATGACAGAAACCTACTTGAGGCAAAGTCAAGGTCAAGAAATAGAAACTTCATCCCAGAATATAACCTTGGACAATCCAGAATGACCAAGACTAAATTCATCCGAGACTAAGCAGAAGAAGGAACATCACTAGAAACTCGAACAAATGTAAAGGAAGCTTTGCCTAACCAAAAAGTTGAGAAGTAAATATGAACCTTGTTCAAACCATCGATACCCTAGACAAATGTAGAAGACAAAGATGGCTTCAGACAATGTAACAATTTAGTGAGTTTGCCCGAAACTTACTTTGGGTAAATGGGATGAAGCACGGGATAAAGAAGAACAAAGGAACTTCATCTGAAGACTTAAGGATGAAACCTTAGACAAACTCAGTAGAAAAAGACAAGCCTCGGACAAAGCAAAAAATAGAAATATCAATGACTAAAGCAAAGTTTGTCTAAAAGTAACTTGGGACACACTAGCGGTTCAAACAATTGTACGAGATTAACTTTGGACAAATGCCAAAGAGAAGAAAACTTTATCCGACAAGCATAAATGAAATAGAGAATTCGTCTGAGATTAACCCCCGACAAATGCATACAATTGAAAGTCGTGCCCCTATTCGATGTCAATTATTATGTGACTAGCAATTAATCTGAAGCATCAAAATAGCATCCATGCTTATGCTTTCGGTGAGTAGAATCGTTTAGTCGCTATTTTTGGGAACAAATGGCGCTGCAAGCTTTCCAGTTGTGACAAGTCAAATCGTAAGACAACTGATTTTGTCTATCTCTCTATCAAAGAGCGATGTTGCAGTAGAGTGAAACAAATTAGAAACAATGCTCTCCAACAGTAAGAAATCACAATGGTCTTCTATAATCAAAGTTGTTCTCGATCCTGCATCCAATCCAACTCATTCCTTTGCAATAGTCAAGTTTTTAGAGAACAACTTAAGGAGATATGTTAGGCGATTCAAAAAGCAGTGAAGGAGTATTTTACAGAGAGCCTAAATCTTCTACGAATTCTTCCACACATGGCCAAGAGCTTAAACCTTCAAACATTAATTCAAGAGCTTCAAGTTTCAAAATCTTAAAGGCTTTCCTCATTACATCATGAGGAGATCTTCTGCATTACAAGGAGTTGTCAAAAGATTAAGTCTTCCCCGATGCTTCAATGAAACACTATATAAAAGTGTTAAGTTTATTGGTTAACTTGAAAACCAGAGAGTTGGTGGTAAGCTCTAGGATACCATCAAATTTGCTAGTAATCTTTAAAACCAGTGAGTTTCTAGTGAGTTCGAAAAACTAGATTATGAGTTGTTAGTGAGCTCTGGGAAAAACTATCAAGTTTGTTGGTGATCTTCAAAACTAGTGAGTTTCTAGTGAGCTTGGAAAACTAGATTATGAGTTGGTGGCAAGTTCGAAAAACCCATCAAGTTTATTAGTAATCTTCAAAACCAGTGAGTTTCTAGTAAGCTCAGCAAAACTAGTTTGTATTCCATTATAAGGGTTATAGTAGAACTCAAGGCACAAGAAGAGTTTGCTCTTAGAAGAGTAGAGTAGGGAGGTTTTCCAAACCACTATAAAAATTGTGTTACTTTCTCACGCTTTATTGTTCTATCATTTATTCTATATTGGCATAGTACATTAGAAAACAAAAAGAGTAGAGTAGGGAGTTTGCCTAAACCACTATAAAGATTATGTTGCTTGTATGTTGTTTATGATTGATTTACTTTCCTTGCACCTTACTGCCCTATTATTTATTATTGCATAAAACATAAGCATGAAAAAAGGAAAATTAATCTTACAAGGGTTGATCAAGAAATTTTTATAAACCCAATTCACCCCTCTTCTCTCGAGTTAAGCCATCCTACGAGACCCAATAGTAGAGATGATGCATACTTAAATTCTCAAGCTTAGTTGGAATCTGATTGCGAGGATGCCTTTCTTGATTGCGAGGATGCCTTCCTTAGTGTTAATGGAGTTAACATTACCTCCTTACTCTTATGTTGTAGGCGCTGCAATCCGACCATCTCCTTTTACTTTCCCGTAGTGAACTAGAAAAAAAGGGCAACTGCTGATTTATGGATCCTAGTATCTCCATGTGCATCAATTGTGCATTCATCAAGTTGGTCTAACTGTTTGTTTCCATTCATCATTTAGGCAACATTTGTGAGCAGAAAGGTTAATTTAGTTAACTATAAAACACTAGATCAACAACAACTGCAACATCTACTTGGCCTTTTACCAATCACGAGTAAATATAATCAAATATTAGCTAAAAACAGGATTACAATAGACAAAAGTGATTTTTGTCATATTATAATTGGAAATACAGTATAGATCAATAGATGATTAACTAGGCTAGTACGTATTTTTTGAGAGTTTGAGCTTGCCATAATTTGCCTTTTTTTTTTTCCAAATGCAAAATTTACTCCATCTTGTCATTGTACTCAGAGAATAAAAGCATTACCCCCACATCTCCCTAACTCACTAGAGCCCCCTCCATAGACTGAAGGCTAAATTGCATACCTTTAAAAATTAGGACTCAAGTATGAGTGTAATTAAATGTGGTGACCGAAGACATTTATGATATGCTCACCTTGAAAATACTTTGAAGTGATGAAGCTGATATTGCTACGAGTAGTGTGACCACGGTAGCACTTTCTACCTTCAAGGTGGCTTTGGAATAGTAGCCCTACAATGATATCCCCTTGGAACTGTGGCTCTAATACCATTGATAGATGGTAAATGATAACTTGAAGAGAATGCTACTAAAGGAATGTGGTATATATGAAGATAAGAGGAAGAGATATGTGAGCTATCTTTTGCTTGCTTGCTTAATTGTTTGGTACATGGAGATTATACTTCTATTTATAATGGATTTAGGATCATTTTAGAGTACATCCACCAAAAAATATCTAGACATTATAACAAATTTTTTCTTATATCTAGATATTTTTATTATAATACTAGTGCTAGAAGATTCTAGATACTTACTATAAAATATTTTTTTCTTGTATCTAGATATTTCTACCACCAATAGCTCTAAGGTCTTCTTAAGGACTAAGCTTTCAAATGAATTCAGAACATCATAAAACTCCAACACTGATTATCTAATCATTCAAATTGGAAATTGTTAGGTCCCAAATCATAAAAATAAATTATAGCTGTCTTTGAATGTAGCCAAACCAGCAAATAGTTGCCGCCAGCAAAACCTCTATGGGCCAAGCACTTGGGTCGCTTGTCAACTTGTGCTTGCTAATACTATTTATTGCATATTTTGTCTTTTTGAGTGAGCAAAGCTTTAAAATCACCATTTTCGTAACATTCGGCCTATTTAAATAGAAAATCATGTTAAATTATTTAACTTTTAATAATTATTTAATTATATATTAAATTAATTGATTTGAACATCTTTATAAAATATAAAATATTAAAAATACCACTATATTAAATATATGACTAAGGTCGAATCTTTATCATGGATTTGATGTGGAGATTTTTTATTTTTATGAGCTTGTTTAAATTTATTTATTTAATATAAATTATTATAATTATATATAATAAAATATTTTATTATGATATGATCTTTAAGTGGGTACATAATAAAAATAGTAATTTTAGGCTTTTATTGACTTAAGAAACAAAAATATAATTAATATAATTAATTTACTTTTAATGAATTAGTAAAAAGTAAAAATGCAATTATAATTAAATTATTTTAGAATAAAAATAATATTAAATATTTTGACCTTGGTCAAAGTTTTGATATAGTCATATTTTTAATATTTATATTTTGAAAGGATAATCAAATCCATTAATAAAACGTAAATCTAAATGATTATTTAAATTAAATTATTCGTAACTTAGAATAATGTAACATTTGAATAAGAGGAATCTTAAAAAATAAGAAATTTAAATTTTTATACATTTATAAAGTAAGAAAATAAGATAAATATTTTTTATTTTTATAAATTAATTAGACATAAAAATTAAAAAAATATTAAATATTTTAATTTTGTTATCATACAGTAGGCCTCACTTAGTAATTTAATTCACGGTTGGGCTAGTTTACTTTCCGTTTAAACACTATTTATATTTTTACTTTCACCGCATATCAAATTCTCATGAGATTTTATCTTGCATCCAGCATATCATCTAAAGCTACGAGATAAGCTATGCACGTAGCCTTCCATGGGCTGGAGCATGAGTACTTTAGTAATGCGGAGCATTAGGGGATCCGGACTCTGATTCTTTTAGTTCTACGCCAGGCTGATCCCTTATGAAACTGTATCGGGGGCATGTAGTGCTTTTGGTTATTCCACCCAATCTGCTCAGGCATAAAATGTGACAGGACAATCCAAGGTAGGTGTTAAATCGTTAAAACTCCTTCCTATGGATAATCAGGCCAGCTATCCATCAACAGAGACAATTGCATTTTGAAGCATTCTGCTGAAACAAGTGCAGTCACGTTGGCATAGCCTGTTTGGTATCATTCCCAAAATTATCCTTACCAAGACATCTCCAAGCCTTTTATTAAGGTCGTCCAACAGAATATCCAGAACGTAGAGAAGACTCCCATCAATGGATAGGTTCCAATGGAAATATTACAGTGCAATTGTTTTTTTTTAAATTTATTTATCAACATTCTTGCGCGTCAAAACATAGTGGCCTAGAATAAACAGCTGCATTTTATCAACTTAAAAATGGAAAACTATTGTTCAGATGGACATACGCCAAATAGGTTCATGCTGGTCCTGCCACCTGCTGATCTTCTTCATGATTAGACCCAAAGCAGCTTGTATCTCAATAAGCTTAATTGAAGAGAGACTACAGGGGAATTGGCATCCAAAATAACAGGGGAAAATAGCACAACAATAAATCTTCTTGCATAATTTGGAAGTTATTATTGCACAACATTTTTTTTAGCCTTTTTTAAAATTTCTTGAATTAAAAGAGTATCTAAACTGGGTTTGTGTTAAACGGAATATTTAAAAGGAACTAGCGTTGTTTGCTATATTGTCCCTCGTAAGGTTGTGGTCGGAAAATTCCACGAAACGTGATATATATATATATATATATATATATATATATATAATTTCATTTCCATATCAAGAATTCACGTGGTTCAACTTGATCTTCCGTTATGCCATTTTATTTTCTGGTTGTCAAAGTGAATCAAACAAGTCATATGTGAAAGATATTTTAGTTGCTGCTTTTCATGCGGTTAACCTTAAATCTTACACATCTAGGTAGGATGGGTACAGTCAAAATATAATGCAGATCTTGAAATAGTGAAATACCAAAAAAGAAATTAGAATCAATCCATGTAACATCAAATATAGGTTCCAAATCAATATTAAAAGACAGACAAGGTAAAATAGGGTATCTTCATGTCAACCTCAACGAAGATGCATCTTCATGTCAACCTCAACGAAGATGTCAGGACACTCTAGCATCAGAGATCAAATCACGAGAAAAGCATAGTGCTTCCACTATCACTCTTAATTGCTTCGAACTTAGCCGCCCATTGAGGCACTCTTGTAGGAGCAAAATCATCTTCAGCATTGATGTGTATCCGACACCCACATGCATTCCTCACTTCCCAGTAGACCACTTGATGCTTCTCAAAATTGGAAGAACTTACCATGCTTCTGATTTGCATGGTAGATAAGCATATAGCATGAGATTCCTAGTGGTTGACTTCTAGGTTTGAGGCTACCATGAAGTGCAAACATGTGCAACTGAGGGATGAGAATACAAAGATCAGTTCGACCTAAACATCAAGTGGTCTGCATTGTGTTATTGTAAGTTTTTTATAGGCAACTTTGACCGTTCTATTTGTCATGGCATATCCTGCCAATTCTACTACGTGTCTAGGCTTGATTTTTTACTGAAACTGTATCAAGGGCATGCAGTGTTGTCGTAATTCCAAGATGCGGCGGGAAACTCAATGGGGTGACTTCTTTCTATGCATAATCAGGCTAGCTACCCATGGCTAAAGACAGCTGCATTTTTAAGGTTATTGCTAAAACAATTCGGCCACGTGGCTTAGATTGTTTGAAATCATTTGCCCCAAAATATTTGCCAGTCATTCATATCAAGGCCCTTGACCAGACAGTCAAAAAGAGAAAGAAGACACTCATCGATGGGACAGGTTCCAACGAAACAAGGGATTGACTTCAAAGAAAAGAAAATTATTGCAAAAAAAAAAAAAATCAGTGAAATGAAACTAGAATAACACATAATTACAGTAATTATTATTTTTCCCTCTCCTTGTGGATTAAAACATAGGCTCACAATCATGCATGTGAAAAATAAAAAAATTATTAAATTAGTTTCCTCAACCACAGACAAGCAGTCAATAATTTATATTAAGCAGTCAATAATTTATATTTCTGAAGAAACCAGTCGAGAAGACAATATCATGGTGATTAAGATAACACAAAAACGACTATTTCATTCTTGAGTCACATATAACTTTCCTTGGAATTTTAACTTTGTCTCTTGCAGAAGGCACTAGATTGCATTACCAAGTTAGCAGCAGCAAGATGTTGATAAGTATTGTAAAAGTAAAGTAAGAGTAACTAGTTGTATTTTTCTCTGTTCAGGGCTACAGATGCGTAGATTGTGGAATTGAATATGGGATAAATTTCACTGGCTCACGAAGTAATACAAAATGGCTGCTTGGTTGGTCGATGAGCAAAAAGCTATCCCTTTTCTGGTAGGCCAACTTCTGTTTCCTGGTCTAAGGACTGGATGAAATAACACCTTTGAAGGTGATATAAAATATCTCAAAGTCTTCATTCAAAGCCAAAGGTGAAAAATAAAAAGCGGTCGGAGTAATGAAATTAGGAGGCGCAAGGTACCGTCTAAGCTTATGCTGCCACTTAAAGAACTGTCTGCTAGGAATGCAGTTCTGCTCTTTCATGTGGAGGACCCAGACGTTGATTTCACAACTTCAGACATGGCAGCAGTGGAGGCGTTCTTCAACCTGCCAAATGCATCCGTAGCCAGCCTTCACAATCGGCAATTTGATGGAAGTACAAAACTCGTCGCGTAAATGGTAGATAAGAATGCTGTTTGACGTGAACCAATATATAGCTCCTTTGAAGAAAGTTGCCTTGTTCGAAAGCTAAGGTTGAACAAGTTCTGTTTACCCGAGGGGAGACTTCAATTCCTTTTGGCTCCATTCCTTATCTTTTACACTGAATACGAAAAACAAAATATAGACCACTTTGTAGGGGATTCCCATCAAAGACCAATCAAGCACCGCATGAAGGAATTAGGTTAGCATAAGGAACAACTTGCACTAAATAGTCGTTAAGAGGATTATATACCAAGTAAATACTTTTATGAGATCTTTTTCGGAGAGAGCAACAAAGAAAAAGAAGGCCATTGCATGAATCACAGATTGAAGACTTGCTGTCACCGCTTGGATCTAGAAATACTATAATAAATACATTTATGGATCTAAGGGTGAGTCTCTCAAGATATATCATACTTTAAATATAACATAATACATAAAGATATCCACACACACCTATAAATAAAAGAAAGCACATTCATTTATTCCATTAATATGTTCATGAAATACATCGATTATAAGTCTCCTATGTATAAAATGAAACTTTATCAACTATCCCAACCCACGATTTAATATCTACCCTGAATTGCGTCATTTGAAATGAATAATCATGGTACAAGTTTTATAAAACTCAGTAGATAAGAAAGATACACTTCGGGTCATTCATCAAGAGACAATTAACACACTAATTCAAGCATATTAACACAATATCATTAATACATCTTTATTATTTGCTTAACTAACCAATTTGAAACACACACTATTGAGTTGTACAGCTCATATCTTCAACGCATTGGTATGGTAGGCCATAACATCACACTAAGGCAAAATTGCATCTCATTATACTATTCACTAATACTTTATGATCTAATTATCTTTTTAATGATCTGACCCTTTTATTAAGTTTAAGATACTCAAAAATATCAAAATGGACTACCTGATCATTTAAAACAACATTGGGAAGTCTGAAAATCACAACCACACTACTGGTCGTCTGTGAGCCGTTGGACCGACTAGCCACCAATGCGAGGCTGTTAGCTTGGGCCTAGTCCCTAGGCTAGGTCAACTTGTTGGACACTGCCACCGTCCTCTGCCCAATCCGTCGCCATCAGCACACGCCCTACCAAATGCCGCCACGCTCGATTCTATCTCGGCCTGGCTCTGGCCTAATAGCTGGATCTGGGTTAGTTTTTCGTTGGGCCTAGTTAAAGCCAGCCCATCTGCGCTGGAGTATGGGAGGTTGGAAACCTTCCAGCGGTGGGATTTTCCATCTTTCCAGTATGGTTCAGCTGGATTTCTCCAGCGTGGTTCACCTCTGGATGACTGAACAGCTTGAATTCTCCAACGTTCCAATCCAAAATAGGGATTCTTAGCTGATGGATCAAAAATCATTCCACCTTTGATTTTCATCTGACCACATCAATAGGGATTTGCCGACCATCTATTTCCATTGCCAAACTACAAACTAATGGAATGAAAGCATCTGGACGTTTAGATATTTCCAACAGTTTCACGCATACCAAAATGAAATAAAATCCATCCCGCTGTTAGGATTTTCATGCGAAGACCAAGTCCCAAAACAAACGCCACTGATGTGATTAAAAAAAAAATCACGTTTGATATGGTGGACTTCCCTCTAATGGCCAACATCCATCTGCAATGACAATTTCAACTATAGAAGTTTGGAAATCTCCAACCGTCCTCTGGCTGTCACGCCATAACACAGTTGCTGTTGCCAGGCATGGGACCCGGTATAAAATCTATAAATAATTTATGCTTACGATCATCAAGTATATTTTCATCTATGCTCCATCATTCGAAATCCATACTCTGATGATTCTCTTTTAGCTTTATGTGGTGCTTCACACACTAACTCCGAATTTCTTTTCTTCCCTAGAGGGAGAGAAGATTTTCCCACTCTTAAAAGAATAAGAGAATCTTCAAAATGGGAAGGATGATTTTTTTTCTCTTTTATCCAAGGTCAAAATTGAAAGGATAATCCTTCCTATATATCTCATCCAAAACAAGTAATTATGCCTTATCTATTAGTACTCATCCACTTAGTTGTTTTGTCTAAAATAAAAAGTGATGGTCAACAAGTTAAAAGTCACATCATCACAAAAAGATATGCATTAATTTGGGTCATTATGCAATTTACGTTGATGGGGATGGAGACACCTCCCTTATCATCAAGGCGAAGGAAGATGACGAAACGACTATGGCCACTAATTTTAGATTCTTGGAGAAGAATAGCTGCATGGGCTGTTACTGGCATTACGCGATCAGAGATGAGATTGCACCATTGCTTTGATAAGCACTTAATCTACAGAGCGATCTTCTGCACCAGTGACACAGTATTTGCACCAGAATGTCTTCATATAAACCGCATGCCTCCATTCTCTCTCCGTTTACAGATTAGAAGAAAGAAAGCCCATGCCCACTTCTCTCTCCTAATATGGAGTAGGACAGATATTTGATTCAGGCGGGGAACGAATGCCGGAATGCGACGAAGAAAATAAAACAAGTGGTTGCTAAGGAGACCTAATGCCAGGAATGCAAAGAAGAAATGAGAAAAAGAGGTTGCTAAGGAGACCTAATCCCAGGAATGCGAAGAAGAAAAGAAAAGAAAAAAATAAAAATAAAAGGTTGCTAAGGAGATCTAATGCCAGGAATGATCAGAAGAAAAGAAAAAAAGAGGTTGCTAAAGAGAAACGTAAAGAAAAGGCTCTCTTGCAAGATGAGTAATCTCATCGCAATGTACAGCCGTCCCTCCTACAACGCAAATTTTATAACATATTTCTTTTATCGACCTATTTCTTTTGCAATTAAATAAAAATCATAATATTACTTTATATATATAACTAATTTTTAAAAGCTAACAACATTTATCCCATTTTTCTGCTATGGAAGTGAATAAAGCTTTAAGATGCACTACGTTTTGAAGATTCAGACATTCCAAAGATTGAATCATACCAAGCTATTTAATTTGAAATAATTATGTTAATTTATATGAAATTAATGGATTTTATTATTCTTGAAAAGTATAAAATAATAAAAAATATCACTTTCTTAAATTTATGACCAAGATATTGGTCACAGATTTGATGCTGATGCATTTTTTATTTTTATTTTCAGCATTTAAAATATTATTCAAATCTATTAATTTAACATAAATTGTAGTAATTATTTAAAATTAAATTAATAAAATCTGAGTGTTCACTTCACTGCTTGCTAAATATGTCAAATCTTAAAAAAATGGATAAATTTTCTTTTAAACCCATAGTTTACTGTTTTTTTGGCTCCTTTGTCAAGATCATCTAAAAAATCTAAATCAACAAAACATTTCAATGCATGGATGATTAGTTCTATAGAAATCTAAACATATACCTGATACACCTTTAAAGTATACGAGTATTTACCTCAACGCTTACCAATGTGCTTTATCATGACAAGATGTATATCTACTAACCACACTTGAGTGCATTCAACCGACTCGGGTGATAAAGCTTCTGAAAGCTTAAAAACTTTTGTAAGTGCTAACGAGCTCTCATGGTGTTTATCCTCTTATCCAACTTTTGTATTCTTAAAATATGCCCATGCATATTATATAATTAATATTTTAAATATTTTTATTTTCTTCATCTTGCAAATTCATCCTTTCATGTCCATCCAGTAATGACATCTTTAATTATTTGCAGATTCGTAGATATTCAAATTATTTTTGATTGAATTTAGTTTTCATCTATTTATATAAATTTAAAATATTTTAATTACTTTTTTGCAAGTTAAAATTTATACACTTTAGTTTTATATGTTTATTTGTCAAATTAAAATTTGAAAATTCCATTTTAATATATTCAAATATTTCTAGTCCTATTATCTTAATTTATATTTTATTTATTAAGCTTAAGACTTATGAGAGCATTTCGGTCTTTTATCCATTATTTCAACAATTAAGTTCAACTACATCAAATAAATTTAATAATTTTAATTAATTAATTTCAAGTATATTAAATAATTTTTGTTTATTTCACTTTAGCTACTTTCCAGCCACTTATCAGTCATTAGCTAATAAAGTAATTGTGATACAAAACTCAATGTTGAATTAGCACATGGAAATCGAGGCATGTTGAATTAGAAAAGGAGATTCAAGTTGGATTTGGGACCAGCAATCCAAGTCACACCATTGCAAGTTCCAAAAAATGCCTACTTAAAAAATTAGTAAATATCGCCTTAACGTATGGTGAGCAGGCACTAAGTTGGAACTCATGGTGAAGAAACATAGTTTTTCAGGCTAAATAGGTTTAGA
Source organism: Pouteria campechiana (assembly GCA_036873735.1). Lineage (NCBI taxonomy): Eukaryota > Viridiplantae > Streptophyta > Magnoliopsida > Ericales > Sapotaceae > Pouteria > Pouteria campechiana. The sequence goes on along the minus strand of JAYJMB010038304.1, from coordinate 19,994 downwards.
TAATAAGGCTAAAGAAAGAAAATTTGAATGGTGGTCTTTCATATGCTTTGCACATGTCATTCTTTAATTAAAACTCAATAGGGACACTCATGATATGAATGTACTAGGTTAGCTTGAAAGGCTCAAACTGATCAAAGAATACCTAGATCACTTCTAAGTAAACATGCTATCTAGGATTTTGCCTTGAGGGATACTCAAATAAGTTCTAATATGCTTGTGTTAATCAAAATATATCACTGAATTTACAAAATCATCAGTTGATCAATATACACTTAACATGATCATGACATAATGTGCTCAAAATAATTTCATCAATCATGAAAAGGAAAGACTTAAAACAAGAATTATTTAATCACAAGGTGGTACCTATCCTTTCTTCTAAATCATGTGTAATGGCAATCAAAAACTCAGCATATGTTAATGATCATCAAGAGAAAATTGTCACTCTAGCCAATTCAGTTTCAACATGTTAGCACAATTACTCTTAGATTTTCTTAGCTAAGCATTCAAAAGTGCAACTCATCAAAATTATGCCTAAATTTGAAAAAATTTGCCCAAAACTGAATGCACTTGAATGCTTGCCCAAAACTGAATGCACTTGAATGCAATGTAAAATACCCCGCAACTTAAACTTCACATTGTCCTCAATGTGAAATATTGAAAGAATTTTTAGATCAAGGGTCTCCCTGAATAAAGTGCATTCACATCCTTTTCTTCTGGAGCTAGCTTGACATCATTTTAACACTAGGAAGAGCATCTACAATCCTCTAAAATTAGAATTTGACCTTCTACAACACACAACAACTAGAAATTAAAAACAATCTATCCTAATAATAAATAAAAGAAGCAAACCACTAAGCTAAATGATACAAAAAGAAAGAAAATTCAGAAAAAGCTTGGGTTGCCTCCTAAGAAGTGCTTGATTTAAAGTCTTAGCTTGACTATGGCATTCCATCTTTGAATACAAATTTAGCCTTTCTATGATCCAGTTCCTTGAAACTTAGTAGCGGTGTATAGAATTTTTGTACTCCCAGTTGATAAACATAGTTGACTGATTCATCATCTTCTAATTCATATCCATCTACTAGTTTTGCTTCAACTATGTTTATGGATTCTCCTAAAAACTCCTTCATAATTCCATCTACTCCATTCATCTTGAAGTCATTCTTATTCTCATTGGACAACTCCATCTCCTTAAAAAAATCAAACTTCATAGTATGATCTTGAAATTGCATGAGCGTGTCCTCCTCCATACCTATAAAATAAGAAGAAATAATCACTGGAAAGCATAAATCATTACCTATAGATGCATACCTTAAAGAATGAGGCAATTACTCTAGTTCAGATTTTTCTTTAATCTTCTCCTTTTCTGAGCCTTTATTAGAATTTTCAATTGTCTCACCAGCTTTTTCTTATGAAAAAACATCTAATGCTAGATTTTGTTCATTGTTATCATAAGGTTTTTCAATAACTTTTTTTAGCTCCAAACACCAAGGAAATGGGATAGGTGGATCATAAGGTGGTGGTGGCTTGTAGTTGAGTTAACGGTTAAGAATTGGAAACATAACTCTCTTTGCATTCACCTCCTCTTCATCATCTGCGAAAATATTAGAATTATTAATTACATTACCAACTTTATCATGTATTATCTTACCACCTCCCAATGTTGTGACTGCTTTCACTTGCTCGGGCTGACTTAATAGCTTTTTATAGTGTTATTCTGCACAACCTCTGCAATTCACTCTAAATAAGTCTCTATCTTCTTCATGGTTGTGTCCATATTCTAGAAACTTGATTTAATATTTTGGAATGATATTTCATCATTTGGGACTAAGTTTGGGTTGCCTAGATAAAACTTTGCAATGTTTCTTCTAGAGTTGGCTTTGGTGGTTGAACATAAGTTCTAGCTTGAATCAAATTCTGATTGTTGTTCCATGAATTGGTATGACTTCAAAAGGTAGCTAGTTGTAGAAGTTCATTGCATTAGCTTGTCTTGCAAAATTTGCAAAACTCTGCCTAGAAGGACAAACATTGTATAAGTGACCAAAAATTATCTTGAAAAATTTGCAAAACTCTGCCTAGAAGGACAAACATTGTATGAGTAACCAAAAATACCACAAATAGTACATACCTCAACAAGAATGGATTGTCTCTGATTCGTCATCATGGAACACATCATCTCCATTTGTTCAGCAAGCTTCGACATTTGCATATAAAGCTCAATATTAGCATTTACTTCATACATTCCTCTAGACCTACCTCTAACACTTTTCTGTTGTGAGTTTACCCTAAGCATCTCATATAGATCATAAATTTCCTCCGAGGTCTTCTTTCCCACGTGTTCTTCTCCTTGCAATCAAAGCTCAATAAAAAGAAAGAAAATTAAAAAATTAAAAATCCTATATACAATAAACCTACAACAAAGAAAAAAATTTGTAACTAAATCTAATTAAATCAATTGGAAACCATTCCCCAACAACGACGCTAAAAACTTGATGGTTCAAATTATAATACCTTGCAAGTGCACGATTGTGTAAAAGTATAGTGTGCATGAGCAAGGGTCGATCCCATAGATAACGACAAACTGATTTAATTAAATTGAGTTACTGATTGAAACTAACTTTGAAAAGATGGATTGTTGGTTTGAAAGAACAAGAATAACAAACTAAAAAGATAATTAGAAATCTAGAACTATAGAATGATATAGGATAAATCTCAAGTGGAAAGATCTAGGGTTCAAATTTCATCACTAAATGACTCCCCTTGCTATTTGGATATTGGATTCAATGTTTGCTTGGGTTCGTTCTTTCTATGATATGATAATTACCATTTGGTGTGCGGGTTTAAATCAAGTGCTTTCACTCATTCCAATTACCTATGGTGTGTAGCATAATTGAGGTGAAAACTCATTGTGATCAAGAATTATGAATCAAATAGAATAGTTGTGCGTTAGGTGTGCGCCTTAACCTTTTTACTTTTCTCATTCAAGGAAGCTCATGGTTGTGCATTAGGTGTGAGCCTTAACCACACATAGATACTCAATAAGATTTATGAAACTAGTGATCAAGCAATCACATAAATCAAAAGATTAGAATAAACTCATGAATAAAAGCATAGAATTGCATTAAATAATCAATAATCCAAATAACAAAGTTCATCAAAAAGGGTTACATCTTTACCCTAGAAAGAAGGGATTAGTTCATGAAGAAAATAAAAGATACTCCCTTTATGAAGAACATTATACTTCAATTAGCCTTCTAGAATCCCTTTTGCTCTTCTCGAATCTCCTTCTTTGCTCATCCAAGAATCCTCTGGGTAGCCTCCAAGAAAAACCCTAGAATCCCCTCTCCAAGACTCCCTTTAAAATTTTCTCAAAAGAATCCCCTCAAAATAGCACAAAAATTTCCCAAAAAACACCTAAAATATGAAATTTGCATAACTAAAACATAATGCAATAGATTTTGGATGGAATCGAGCGCCGCTAGTGCTAATTGGCTGCTGCCGGCGCTACTTCCTAGATAGTGGACAGTGGAGTTGCCAGGTGTAGTTTTGATGAATACTAAAAGAAAGATGGGATAAAAGGAAAGGAATCAGTGAGGATTTATTCTTCAAATTGGGGATCACATCTCTATGAATTCAATAAACAATAAGTTTGTAGATGTGGTAGTAATACAACCAATAGCAAGGGGGGATCACATCTTAATGAATGTAAAAAAAAATAAGTTTGGCGGTGTAATGGTAATATAACCTGTAAAATAGATAGAACTTCAAACAAAAAGTCAAGAGAGTGAATAGCCATGTACAATTCAGATATGATCTCTTACTTTGTGAATCCTTATTTCCTTTCTTGTTAGCTAAACGCAAAGCCCCATTACAAGCTAGCAAATACCTATTAATCCAAATGAACATAGTTATCTACATTAGTGAAGAAGGATTATGAAAAGCAAGCTTATGAGATATTTTGTGAAGATCATGAGAATCATTGGTTTGCATATTGTTGATTAAAAAAATGCATGTAGCATGAGATTGACACTACACACACACACACACATTTTCACTTCATGAAAGGATTGATAAAGCATGAGTTTCATGAGATTACTTGGCAAGATTACTTGGCAAGTATCTTGAGTGATTTTTGAATTATGTGCTCATGTGTAATTTGTCTGGCATATTTTTGATTGTTTGAGAGAGATTTTCCTAACTAATTCAGAAGTTCAGATTGTTATTTTACTCAAGGACAATCAAAAGCTAAGTATGGGGGTACTTGATAAGCTCATAATATATCATATTTTTATATCTAAATTTACATATTTAAGATCCTATTTTAATGTGTTTTTAGTTATTTATATTGATATTTAAGTGAATATTGCACTTAAAAGAGTTTGTTTTGTTGCAGACATAAAATTGTGTAAAATAAAACTGAAGATTACAAAAGGCATTAGTTTAAAGTAATTTCTGGGACTAATAGAGGCATCTTTGAAAAATGTGTTCAATATGAAATTTTAGTCTTTATTCTTATCTTTCTAATTCATTAAGAATCATATGATTCTAAATTTATATGAAAACTTTATGGCCAAAACAGTGCAACTATCTCTGGAACTTCACATTTGTCTGCTACTTTGTCTAACAAAAGGCATCACTTTGAGGGCACATGACTCATAGAAGAAAGATGGATGATTCAAATAACATTATCAACATGAAAGTCATAACCCCTAAAATTATCTATTCAATGCAAAGAAAATTGTGCAATTCTGACTTCGTATGAGGAAGTTATGGTCAAAACAGTGTAAGCATCTTTGGTGGACAGCAGCCCGGCGCTGGCGGCCCATAATTTTTGAGGATTTTTTGCATTGCGTAACTGGGGTGTTTTTAAGGAAAAAGTTAGGTTTTTTAAGGGTTCTTCTCACTTTTGTTTGGAGAGTTCTCTCTGAGGTTTGGAGGTCGAATTCTTGGAGTTTTCTTATGAAGAAGAAGAAGAGATTGCAAGTGAGAAAGAAAAATGAGAGAAGATGTTATTCATTATGATCATCCCATCTAAGGGAGTTTTTTTATTTTCTCTTTTGAACTAAATCTCTTTTTCTAAGGTAAAGATGTAACCCTTTTTGATACTCTTTGTTATGGATTGTTGGTTATTAATACTATATGATCTTGTTTCATTCATGATGTTGTTTGCAAGGATTTAACTTGTTTTATTACTTAATCACAAATAATATAAGTTATTTTAATTATCAAAATATGGTTAAGGTAGACACTATATGCTAAACCATACTTTTTTGGTTTTTATATTTTTGAGCTTAGTGGATTTTCATTTCAATTATGCTACACACCATAGGTAATTGGAATGAGTGAAAACACTTGATTTAAACTCGCACACCTAACAGTAATAATCTTACTTTTGAAAGAACGAACCCAAGTGAAGCATTGTATCCAACATTCCATTAGAAAAAGGGTATCATCTAGTGGGAAAATTGGATCCCTAGCCCTTTGCATCTTGTTAATCTTTTTGCATCATATTTAGTTATTAATTTACTTTCATTTTATTAAACTTCTAAAATTCTAAAATTATACCAAACATTATTCCAAGTCTATTTAGTTATAAACACATTCTTTTTAAGGTTAGGATAGTTCAGTAACTAAAATTAATTAAGTTGGTTTAACCATTCTCTATGGGATCGACTCTTGCATTGCACACTATATTGCTATACATCCATACACTTGCGAGGAATTATAATTTGAACCATCAAGTAGTGATGATTCCAAAATAGTGCAAAAGCTAAGAAGTGTCCTCACAAATGCATCTTGTCTAATTAGATGCTCTAAAGTCATTACTTCAGATGGTTTGAAGTGGCGGGCACCCAATGCTGAGAAATTTTGGTATTTCTCACACATTTAATTAGCATCGTCTTCCCAAATGGCTATGTTTTGAATCCTCATAAAAAATGTGTTAATCAGGGACGTCTAATAGTTAGAGAAAGCTATCAAATGAATTTAAGAGCATTTACACATACTTAAAGTTTTCTTCTAAGAGATTTCAGCTTCATTGTGCAACATTCTGATACAAGCATTCAAAGCACATTACTTGTGGAACTTTACTAGAGTCTGAAACACCCAATCTTGACTATATTACATTTATTCCTCTTGGTTTAAATCTTTGTACAATTTACCTAAATAAGAGGCATATTTTCTATACATCTTTCTATTTTCCATTATAGCAAGCGAGGAGCTTGCTGTCTCAATGTATTGACGACAGCAAGTAGGTTGACTTGCTGGAATGTTGTAAGAGTTGGTTAATGAGCTCATGAAAACCAACAAATATAATTTTGATCAGAGTGAGCTGATCAAGTATAGTGAAACCTGAGTGCATTAGAGACACTGACTTAGAGAAGTGGACTAAGTATCAGGGAAAGGCCAAACCACTCTAAAAATACCCATGTTTGTGTGTTGTGTGATTTCTTCTATTGGTTTTTAGCATTATCCTTTTATTTGGCCAAAATCTTTGAAAGCTAAATTCACCCCCATCTTGATTTATCATCTTCAAGGGACCAACAATAGTATTACCTATGGGTGATAACATAACCATAGATCAAGTATATTCATCCTATTTTATAGAGATAGAAAGGTTAACAATGACCTATAACCTTATTAACCTTATTATCATGCTAATGAAAGACCTATATGTGATTCTAAGAATGAATTGGATGGGTAACTACGTAACTAGCATAAATTTCAAGAGAGAAAGATTAAGATTCAATTAAATGATCAGACTAAGGTGATTTTTAAAGGAAATTAAAGAAAAATGTCACATTTGGTTTTCGCATTACATGCAATTTAGATGCTAAAACAAGACAGTCAAGGATGTTTTATTGCAATGCTATCATTTGGTGAGAATAGCTTGATATTGGAATAAAAAATTAGGTGGTATGTGAATATCCTGATGTATTTCTAGAAGAGTTGCTAGGATTACCTCTAGATAGAGAAATAGAATTCACTATTGACCTAGTTGTTGAACATAAACTCTTATTTGGCTTGATTTTGATGATTAACATTCTTAACCAACCATGTTTTGATGATGAGCAAAGACATGAGTGAAACATTACAGTACTAACAATTTATTCTCAAGTATTTACAAAAATATTTTTAAACTAATCTATGAGAATAAATTTCATGATGTTTAAAGGAAGAAACCAAGTAAATGCTCAAGAAAACTAAGTAATAACTCAAAAATATACTTAAGAGAAGAAAATAGAAATTCAAATTCATCAAGGAGTTAACTTTGTTGACATGAATGCATGATTTCAATGATAAACAAAACTTGATTAAAGATTATGTAATAATGGTTATTATCAAGATTTTAGAATGCAGAATCAAGTTGCAGGCCTTAAAGAAAAATGAGCAAAAAGAACATATTCCATGGCGACAAGGCTTGAGTAAGTAAAGGAGCAAAAGATGAAGTGTCATAATAGACAAAGCATGAATGAAAAAGGCTTGGCTGTTTCCATTCATCTGTCAAAGAGGAAGATCATATCTAATAGATGTAAGACAATATGTATACAACGGATTTCGTCTGTCATAAACAACCCATAATTATGCTAATGGTCATCTGATGAATACAGATAAAGGCGGAAGAAGTAAAGATCCTATTAACAGAATAAAAAACTTCGTCCACCATTAACAGACAAAGCAAAAAAGCAAGAATCATCTGGCAAAACAAAGAACTTGTTAGTGATCGTCTACTATCAATAGACAAAGCAGAGAAATATTCCATCAGACAAAGGCGTGAAGAAAACTTGTCTACAATCTAACACTTTGTCTGTTACTTACAATAGACAAACCTAACAGATGAAGCACTGAAGCAATAAGACATCTATGCCTCTCTGATGCAATAGACAATGAACTTGAATAGTTGAATTTGTCTGGCAGTAATAGAAAGAGTACTTCGTCTAATACTTATGAAAGATGAAGACGAGAAAACTTTGTCTAATGAAGATACTTCGTCTATCATAAGTAAAAGATGAATAATGGTTAGGATGAATTGTTGGTGTTCGCTCAGCATTAATAATATTTTTTCCATATTAATGAGAAGTCAGTCATTGCAGTGATACCTCAAACAGAGCTTATTAAGAAACCAAAAATCATCTTCTCCCAAGATGGAGCTACGAGCATCACAACATACGAGGATTAAAGCTAAAGTTAGAGAACTTAAAATGCGCCAATCAGATTGACTTCTATCATTAATGGAGCTCACCTACGACCAACGATTAGAATTCAAAACAGCTATAAATGCAGCATCGCTAGAAGTAGAAGAAAGCAATGAAGCAATTGAGAAAATCATTCTAACTTCTTAAGAGCATTTACTTATCTGAGCTAAGCTTTCTGCATTCCTTCAAGAGTCAAGAGTCTTGAATTCAAACCTTCCTCAACTTTCCTTGAAGGCTCTCAACTACCTTTGGGAAGATTATTTACTTTTGCATTCAACTTTTAGAAACCTTCCCCTATGCTTAATGAAAAATTTCCGTGCTTAAACTTATGATATTTATTTATTATTCCTTGAGCTAGTAGTTGTGACTAGACTCAAGAAGAGTTGTGATGGTCAAAGTGCAGACAAGAGCTATTTGTATATGCCCCTTAAAGCTGAAATCTAGAAGAGTGCTGGGAGGACTGTGATTACGCCCCCTGGACTGGAATCCAAAAGAGTGGGGCACTTGTTTATGCCCCCTAGAACTAGAATTTAGAAGAGTGTCGGGGACACTATTGTATTTCTGCTATTAGGAGTAGTGGAACCCAAGACACTAAAAGAAAAGTGCTCTTAGAAGAGTGAAGTAGAGTGTTTACTTGAACCACTATAAAAATAACTGTGTCTTATCTATTTTATGTATTTAATGTTTGAGTGATTAATTACTAGAGGGAAAGTAATCCTAAAAGGGTTGAGAAATAATTTTTAAAGTACCCAATTCACCCCTCCCCTCTTAGGTTTTTGCTTACCTTCAGGACCAACAAGTGGTATTAAAGCAGACTACATAAACACTTATAGTAATCCAATGGCAAATACATCATCCTCATTACAAATATTCACTGAGGGGCAATCATCTTCCTGGCCACCCCTATTTAATGGAATTAACTTTGATTACTGGAAGTTAAGTATGAAACAATTTATTATAGCCAATGATATAGAATCTTGGAGGGCTATTAAAGTCGAAATCACTCTTCCCACTCCTGAAGTAGATGCATGGACCAAAGAGAAAGTCACCTCAATCCAAAATAATGCAAAGGCTATGAACTCTTTATTTTGTGGACTATCCTTATCTGAGTTTGATAGAGTATCCTCTTGCACTACTACAAAGGATATCAGGGATAAATTAGTGTCTATCTATGAAGGTTCCTCACAAGTCAAGGGAACCAGAAGAAATATGTTCATAAGAAAACTAGAAAATTTTAGGATGAAGGAGAAAGTATATCTAAAATGTATATTCATTTTTCTAAAGTTACTAATACCTTGAAAGGTTTGGAAAAAGAAGTTATAAATTTTGAACAGGTAATGAAGATTCTAAGAGCGCTACTAGATTCATGGAACCAGAAGATCACAATAATAAAGGAAGCAAAGGATCTGAATACTCTTCTGGTAGATGATCTTATTGGCTCATTAATGTCACATGAGCTAAACAAAAGAGAGGAGCCAACAGAACCAAAGAAAAGTATTGCTCTAAAAGTGACCAAGGAGAGATACTGATCCAGCATCACAATCTGAAGATGATATGACCATGTTGGTCAGAAATTTTAGAAGGCTTGCAAGAAGCAACATAAGCAACACCTTAAGGAGATAACCTAGACAACATAAGAAAATAGCTGAAAGAAAGAAGGATCTTCCCATGTGCTATAGATGTGGAGGAATCAGACACATGTCTCCTGAATGTCCCAATGAAGAAAAAGTAAACATGAATGAGAAGGATGATGGAAAAGAAAAGAAACACTTCAAGAAGTCTTCAAGAAACCAAAGCAGAGGAATTACGTAAATGATGAAGACTCATCAGAAACAAGCTCAAGTGATAGGGATGACAATGAAATTGGAAATCTTGCAAGAATATGTTGCATAGCCCAGATGGAGAACAAATCGACAGATTAAATCACCATAAAAAACAATGCACAATGGAAAGATTAAATAACACTTGTGTCAAATGCAAAAAATTTGATGAGTTCAACAATAATACAACTCTCTTTTTAGTGAGTTTGAATTACTTAGTCAAAAATTTACTCAAAAGAAAAAATACTTTGATGCAATAGTCAAAGTAAACTTTATAATTGCACTAAGTCAATAGAAATTCATTATATATCAAACATTCATTTAGCCACTTTAAATTCATTATTGGATAGTTTCAAAAGTTATATCACTTAATGTTTTGTCATCATCAAAAAGGGGGAGAATGTTGAACATACACTCTTATCTAACTTGATTTTGATGATGAACATTCTTAACCAAACATGTTTTGATGATGAGCAAAGACATGAGTAACACATTAAGGTATTAACAATTTATTCTCAAGTTTTTACAAAGTTATTTCTCTGCTTTATCTGTTAATAACAGATGATCACTTACGAATCTCTTACTTTGCTCCTTGTTTCTTCCACTTTGTTTGTCGTCATCAGATGATCATTAGCTCACTTGAGATAGATGAAGTTTCTACTTTCCCATATGATTCTTGCTTCTCCACTTTGTCTGTTGATGGCAAACAAAGTCATTTGTTCTATTGAAAATGTCTTCATGTCTTCCGCCTTTGTCTATTCTCATCAAAAGAACATTGGTAAAAACATCGGCTTGCTTATAGTAGATGAACAGTGTTGTAAACAAATAGTCATGCATCTATCAAATTTATTTTTCCATTTTGAGAGACGAATGGAAGCATTTGAGTCCTTTTCATTTGTGCACAATAATTTGTCTTTTGCTTCTTTACTTACTCAAGCTTTCGTTGCCATGGAATATGTTTTCTGTGCTCATTTTTCTTTAAGACCTACAACTTGATTCTGCATGCTAAAACTTGATGATAACATTAGTACATAATCTTTAATCAAGTTTTGTTTATCATCAAAATTATACATTTATGTCAACACAAAGTGCTTATTCTGTGACTCCAAAGAGTCTTATCAACTTCCGAAGAATCTAAATGGAATCCAAAGTTATTAAACTTGTGGTTCTAAAGAGCTCTACTGACTCTAGAGGACTTTTGTTAGATTTTAACAATTTTACTGAATCCGAAGCTCGTGAGCTCATGGTTCCAAAGCACTTAACTGATTCCAAAACAACTTTTCTGACTCTGAAGTTATTAAACTTGTGTCTTCGAAGTGTTTGTCTTCTTTTATTAACTCCAAAGCCTATCTTCTATTTTCGATGTTCTTTATTAACTTCGAAACTTATGAGCTCATGACTCTGAAGTGCTATATTGACTCTAATAAAATATTTTTGCCTTTAAAGAGATTAACCAACTCTAAACGGGTAGAATTGTGACTCTGAAGTTGACTCCTTGATGAATATGAATTTTTATTTTCTTCTCTTAAGTATATTTTTGAGTTATTTATATAAGTTTTCTTGAGCATTTACTTGGTTTCTTCCTTTAAGCATCATAAAATTTATTCTCATAGATTTGTTTAAAAATATTTGTAATCCGTGTGAGTATGACCTTACAAGCATATATATTACACATGGATGCCTAAGCTTAATGGGTTTATTGATTTAGATCTGCATGAATACATAGTAGGTAACTTCAATAGGCACACCTACCATATCACTTGAGAAAGGGTGGTAGATATTTCAGTGCATCTGATTGATAATGAGTGGTAAGATAATTTACTCAATGCATTTCATCAATATAAGTGGATTTGCTAGGTAAAGTTGAATTCCTAGATATTTCATTCATATTAATATTTCTTCTTTTGCTCTTACAATTTGTCAACTTCATCATTTATTCATATTTAGTTCTTATATCATCTACTAAGATTCATTCAATCAAATAGTACTGATTTGATACAAGTTTGGTACTTAGTGTGTAACAACCTACTTTCTCATGAGAACGATACTCAACTTACCTCATCTATATTACTTGTGATCGTGTATACTTGCATGAAAGCTAACATTTTTCAAGCTCATTAGAAACTTTTACTCGTTGGTTTCTAAGCTCACCAACTAACTTATACACATTAGTTAACAAGCGTACCAACTAACTTACTGGTTTTCCAAGCTAACTAGAAACTTTTACAAAATGTTGATGTTACAGAGCTCACCAACTAACTCACTATTTTTCCAAATGGTAATATATAGATTAATGCCTCTTACTTTGGTAGACTTGTATGAAAAAGAAAAAATCAATTGAATGAACAGATTATGCAATAAGATCATATTCAAACTCCTTTTGAAGTTAACGCAGATCTGGCTTTGAATGCTTTGGCAGTATTGTAGCAGTTGGAGTTGAATGATGGAAGAACTTGAATGCACTTTTTGAATCTTGAATCAAATGATTTTCAATGTGTTCTTGTGATTATGTGCTGCTTTAATCATCTCTTTATAGGCTTTGAGAAGATTTAGCCATTGCAACTTTTAGCACTATTTTCAAATGTTAGGTAGAGTTGGTAATGATTTTTTGCATTCTATCAGGCTTTAGAATGATTGAGTTAAGTAACCAGAACTTCAGATGTTTGATCCACCACTTATTAAAATTTTTGAAGTAGTTCCTCAAAATTTCTATGATAAGTGTTTTCTTAGCAGTATTCTCTCAGAATTTGATTTTGCTGTCAATAGTCACATTCTGAACTTCTGAAGAACTTCTGAAAGACTTTTGAAATACCTATGAAGATTGGATTTTTGCTTATGATATTTTTCTTTGACTCTTGCCTTCTTAAAGATGCTTGATGGTTCAAATTATAATACCTCGCAAGTGCGCGAGTGTATAGCAGTACAATGTGCATAAGTAAGGGTAGATTCCACAGAGAATGGTTAACTAATTTAATTAAATTTAGTTACTAACTAAAACTAAATTTGAAAATATGGATTTTTGGTTTAAACTAATAAGAATAATAAATGAAGAAGATAATAAAAAATTTTGGGCTATAGAATGACATAGGATAGATTGCAAGTGGCAAAGATCTAGAGTTTAGATTTCACTACTTAATGACTCTTGCTATTTGGATATTGTATTGAATGCTTGCTTGGGTTCATTCTTTCTATGATATGATTATTATCATTTACTGTGCAAGTTTAAGTCAACACTCATTCCAATTACCTATGATGTATAGCATAATTGAGATGAAAATCCATTATGATCAAGAACTATGAACAAAGTAGAATGGTTATGCATTAAGTGTGCGCCTTAACCTTCTATTTTTCTTATTCAAGGAAGCTCATGGTTGTACATTAGGTGTGCACCTTAATCATGCAAAGACAATCAATAAGATTTATTAAACTGGTGATCAAGCAATAACACAAATCAAAAGATTAAAATAAAACCCATGAATAAAAACATAGATTTACATTAAATAATCAATAATTCAAATAATAAGGTTCATCAAAAAGGGCTACATCTTCATCCTAGAAAGAAGGAATTAGTTCATGAAGAAAATAAAAGATATTCCCTTCATGAAGATCATCATACCGCAATTTACCTTCTTAAATCACCTTTACTCTCTTGAATCCCCATCTTTGCTCCTCAAAATCTCCTTAGAGTAGCCTCTAAGAAAACCCTAGACTCTCTCTATGAATAGCTCTTCAAAAACTACTAAAAATAGGGCTTAAAAATGTAGCCATTCCGTATAATAAAAAATTTTTAATCTACGGTTTGATCAGCCGCTAGTGCCGGCGGCACTAGATTGGCGCCAGCGGTGCCACCATGCTGTTGATTCTACACTTCACTTCTTTAGCTCTGCTCCCTTGTTGCTATGCTTCACTTCCTTCACTACTTTGCTACTTCATATTGGCTTGCTTTCTCTTTTTTTTCTCCACTCTTCCACTCACCTAAACACACAACAAAAACACATGAAATTGACATAAAACTAATCAAAGTTTGCATGGAATTAAGCTTGAAAATACAAAATATAAGTGAATGAAATTCACTCATCAAATACCCCCAAACTTAAACCATTACTTGTCCTCGAGCAAAATTGGCAACCAGACTAGTAAAACAATTAGAATAACCTTTCTCTCGAACAATCAAACACATGGCAGACAAATTACACATGTATACATAATGCAGAATTTAGTCAAAATGCTTCCAAAATAATTACATGAAACTCATACTTCATTAATCCTGTCATTAAGTGAAAATTGTGAATGTGTGTGCTATGTCACTCTTATGCTCCATGTATACTTGTTAACTTATAACATGTGAACTAATGATTCTAATAATTTTACAAAACACATCATAAGCTTGCTTTTCATAATCCCTCTCCACTAATATAGATAACTCTTATTCACTTGGATCAATATGTCTTAGCTAAGCTTGTAATGGGGCCTTTTGTTTAGCTAACAAACAAAGGAAGCACAGATCAACAAAGTAAAAGACATAATAAACTTCCACAAGATTATTCACTCTCTTAACTTTTGTTAGGTTTTCTCTATTTTTGTTTAATTATGGGTTGTATTACTATCACACCCCCAAACTTGTTTTCTATTTAATTCATGGGATGTGATCCCCTATTTAAAACATATCTTTTTACTTGACTTATTTTTCTTTTGCCCCCTGTTTTCTTTCTCTATCATGACATAATCAAATTTGCACACCCCCAAGCTTATCTTCTTTTGCTTCATTCATACCTATCAACAACCATAAGAATAAAATATGCCTCTTAATAGGTAATACATGGTTTTTCAAGTGAAATAGGTTTGCATAATGAGGCTAAACAAGAAAATTTAAATTGTGGTTTTTCACATGCTTTGCATATGTCATTCTTTCATCAAGTTCAATGGGGACTCTATTGGTTAGCTTGAAAGGCTCAAACAGATTAAAGATTGCCTAAATCACTTCCAAGTAAATATGTTATCTAGGATTTCACCTTGAGGGATACTCAAACAAGTTTTAACAAGCTTATTTCAATTAAAATAAGTCAATGAATTCACAATATTGTCAGCTAATTTGCATACACTTTGTATGATTATGACATAATATGCATGAAAAATTTCCATTAGTCATGAGGAAGAAAGAATTTTTTACAAGAATCAGTAAATCACAAGGACTGCCTATCCTTCTTCCTAAATTATATACAATGGTAATCAAAAATTTAGCATGCTAATGATTACTAAGAGAGAAATATCCTAATTAATTTCAACACATTGGCACATAATTGCTTTTGGAGGCAAATCTTCATAGTCATAATATAAATCTCATAAAAACAAACTCAAACTTAAACAAAAACAGACTCAACAAACTCAAACTTAAACAAAACACTCAAAACAAAACACAAGACTACTCACCCACCCTTGAACTAAACATTATCTTTAATGTGAAAATAAAATAGTAGAATGGAAGACTTCCCTGAAATATGTCAAATTACTCATCAGTGTAGGGAAGGGTTGAAAAACTGTAGGAGTGGGAAAGACAACCGAGCCTGCATCCTAGAAAAAATTGCAGTTTGAAACATAGACTGCATCACCATAGCATGATCTATCAGGAAGTTAATTTGCATCATTGTCTATTGCTACCAGTGCTCATTGGAATCCTGCATGTCTGTAATTTGGTCTTGTAGACCAGCTAGTGTGGGTGTACTGCTCTAGGAATGTCTTGATCATCTCTGCTGGGAAGAGCTTGGGGTAGCGGATGATGGGCCCATTATGTGGCTTGAAGCACTAGTCCTTTCCAATTGCTCCATAACTGCATCATCTATGAGAGGAACACCCACCATGTGACACAATTGACAAATCAAGGATGGATGGCCAAGGCTGCTTGTCAGCCTTCCAGTCAGAAAAGAAGTAATGGGACACTCAATCACCCTCTCCACATCAATAGACAACTGTGTCATGATAGCAAAGTTCAATAGAGTTCTTTCTTTAGTTACACCAAAACATGGTTAGAAGGCATCAATTTAGCAAAAATAAAATAATGTCATTCTCGTGGGAATGCTCTCAACCGACCTCATGGAAAGCTGATTACTATTTCATGTTGCATCTTCCATCTGCTACCTGTTCTAGCCAAACGAGCGATGACTGCATCATAATCAAGGCCTTACTCAAGCCATGCAGTATAGTCATCCTCCTCAATATCTTCTAACTCAAAGCAATGATTGATAGAAGACCTATTATATGAAACCAGCTTCCTCTAACAAGAATTCTCCTCTCACTAAGATCCACTACATACTGTGCTCTTGCATTGGCATAGAATTTTTTCACCAATGAAACTACAGCTGGCTTAGGTTGAGCCACAAATCTCTGCCAATGCCTCTAAATAATGTTGTTTTATATGTCATGGCTTATTGTGTCGATGCCCCTCTCGCGTATCCCTTCATGATTTACAATGGCTATAGTGAATAGTTGTTCCGCTTGCTCATTGAAAAAGGTGGGCTCAAACTCTACTCTCCATCTCTTGAATGGTCTAGAAGTAGTAGATTTTTCGTGGAGGCATACTGACAAACATTGAAAACAAAGAACACTTGAAGCACATTATGATAAATTATCACAAATTGGCTTATCCCAAATCACACCAAAGGACTTCGCTTCAACACTTGAAACATACAGATAACCAAGAATACTCAAGTAAGCATTTTCTCAATGTAACTTCTACTTAGGCATTTCAACAAACACCTAGCAAGCACCTCATTCAACACAATTTCAGCATCTTTCATACATGGCAACACTCTCATAAACAATTCATGAAGCCTTAAGCATGGAAATTCAATAAATTATAAGCCAAACATTCCATTAAACACTAGGAGCTCAATTTAACTTCACCCCACATGCCACATTCATAGGTTCAAAACCAAGCACAGGCACATGCACATGCACAATGAGTTCAAAATGAACCTTCACAAATCATACTCCAAACACCTTCAAGATATTGACAAATACACTTCACAATCCCACAAACTTACACCACTCTAAGCATATATACTCACACATATCATAGCATAATTTCCACCTTGAAAAGCAACATAAACTTTTCTCAAACATTTCATCGAATACCTAACATGCACCTTGAAAAGCCAATCTTTCCATCACAAATTCCATCTTCTCTTCTTGAAAATCACAATGAAAGAATAACAAGGGTGCAATGAAGTATAAAAGATTGGATTTCACCTTGAAAATCAACACAACCTTCTCTCAAGCAATACATCAAACACTTCATGTGCAACATGAAAACCCACCTTTTCATTACAAAAACCCATCTCCTTCTTTTGGAAATAACAAGATAAGATTAAGAAGAAGACATTGAAGTAAAAAGGATTGGATTTCACCTTGGTTTCTTCAAGCCTCAAGTATCTTTGAGAACCCAACTTGAGAAGATGGCTTGTAAAAGAGGAAGTAGATGAGAATTTGAGGAATGAGATAGATGGATGAAGAATGATGTGTCTAGGAGATTTATGGAGTAAGATTGGTGGTGGAATGGGAGGGATTTGATGTGGGGAAGAAGGGTTTGGAGTGTGGAGAAGAATTGGGGAAAGAGGGATTTTGAGTTTGGAGAGAGGGGAGGTTAGTGGATAGGCACGAGTGGGATGGGGGTTAAATTGGGTTCCTGGTACCGGCGGCACCACTTGCTGCCCATTTTGCATAATTGTTTTTTAGTCACCTTAGCGTTGGCAGCTCTACTCACTGCTTGCTTCAGCTTCTCCTCTATTCTTGGACCTTATGATGATTCTTCGCTTTGAAGCTTCATATGCTTTCCTCCCCTTCTTCAAGACTTTGTTGAATCACTTTGATTTGCTCCACAACTCCATCACTTACATCATGTGATCCTTACTTTAAATCCTCACTGGTTTTGCTTCCAATTCACTTATTTCAAATCTTCAATATATTAGTAACATAGAAGAGCAAATTATTCATTGAAAAATTCAAAATATCACTAAAGCAAACTACCTTAATACTAACCTATCAACTAAAGCAACAAACCAACTCTTCCTAATAACTCAAATTAATTGAAAGAAAAAGAAAACTCAAAAGCTTAGGTTGCCTCCCAAGAAGCTCTTTATTTAACATCTAAGCAAGATGACTTCCCTTTTTACTGATTCCCAAGAGGATTTTTTGCCTGCTTAGGCTGACTAGGCAAATATCCAACTTTATATCTTTGCACTACTTCAGTAACTTGATCTAGTTGTGTTTCCATTTTTTTTTATAAAAGCCTCTATGTTGTTCAATCTTGAGTCCACATTCTGAAACCTTGTATCATTAGTCTGAAATTGATTTTTCATTGCTTGCATGAAATTTTGCAAGGTTTCTTCAAGACTAAGCTTTGGCTTTGTTGGCTGAAAAGAAGATCCAACTTGGTTTTGGTTGCACTCATTGTTCCAAGTGAAGTTAGGGTGATTTCTCCACCCCGGATTATAGGAATTCGAGTATGGATCATTCCTTGGTCACTACTGGTTGTAAAATTTAGTGCATTGGCTTGGTTAGCATCTCCTACAAAGTGTTCTTTAGAGGGGCAAACATTACGTGTATGACCAGATATACCACAAAAGGAACAAACCTCTGTTGAGGCAGGCTGTGGTAGCTTCATGGTTGCCACCACTGAACACAATGAATTCATTTACTTAGCCATCTCTGGCATCTACATAGATAAGTTTGTATTAGAACTTACTTCATAAATACCTCTTAACCTACCTCTCACACTTTTCTATTGGGAGTTGGCTCATCTCATACAACTCATATGTCTCCTCTAGAGTCTTCTCTCTCATGGTTCCCCTTGTAGCATTATCAATCATGGCTTGGTATGGTTGTGTTAGTCCATCATAGAAAAATTGATTAAGCAGCTTTAATGGATATCTATGATGAAGGCATTGAATCAATATGGCCTTGAACCTTTCCCATGCCTCATAGAAAGCTTCCCCATCTAGCTAAGAGAACATGGCAATCTTTCCTCTTAGTTCAGCAATCTTGGCATGGGAGTAAAACTTGCTTATGAGCTTAGTGTAAACTACTTCCCATGTAGCCAAAAAGCCAGGTGTCAAAGTCATGAACTAGGTTTTGGCTACATCTTTCAGGGTATAAGGAAAACATCTCATACATACTTGGTCTTTGGTCAATCCTTATAATAGAAAAGTCTGGATTGTTGCATAAAAATCACACATGAAAGTCAGTGGGTCCTCTACAGCTATACCATGAATATATGGAAGCATATTAAAGTGAATAGGCTTAATTTCATACTTCCTAGCTTCATCATTCAATACAATGCATGAGGGTGAAATTCCAATGGTAGGACGTGCAAACTCTTTCATAAGTTGTTGAGCTATCTGAGCTAGTTGAGCCACATGATTTTGTATGTTGTTTGCCATTGTAACTTCTTCTCGAGTCTCTTCTTGAAGTTCCTCTTCCTCAGGGATGTTTTCAAGCTCAACTTTTGCATTTTCTCTTCAATCACTTAACTAAATCAAAGTTTGATTCAGTGATCTCCTTCCATTCATTCAAACTCTACAAAACCAAAAAGAAAAATTAAAAACTTTTATACAAAAATATATATACAAAAACAAAAGAAAAGAAAATTTGTAACTAAACCTAATTAAATCAATTGGAAACCATTCCCTGGTAATGCGCCAAAAACTTGATGGTTCAAATTATAATACCTCACAAGTACACGAGTATATAGTAGTACAGTGTGTGTGAGTAAGGGTTGATCCCACAGAGAACGGTTAACTAATTTAATTAAATTTAGTTTCTAACTAAAACTAACTTTGAAAAGATGGATTGTTGGTTTAAACTAATAAAAATAATAAACTAAGAAGATAATCAGAAATCTAAGGCTATAGAATGATATAGGATAGATTGTAAGTGGCAAAGGTCTAGGGTTCAGATTTCACCACTTAATGACTCCTCTTGC
>JAYJMB010038293.1:0-33333 GCA_036873735.1 Pouteria campechiana | reverse complement strand
TTATTTAGTTTAATCCATCTTCAAGAGAGAATGCTTATTGAATGATTGTAGGTTGTGTGAAAATAATTTGTTCATAATATATTATGAGTTTTAAAGAGTTTTGGTTATTCTTTTTATGATAATTGCACCTTGATAATATTTTGGGGGAGAGTGAATTTGAGTTTTGTTTCAGGAAAAATAAGAGTTAAGTGTGGGGGAATTTGATGAGAATGCAAAATATCATTTTTTGTTTTGTTAATACTTAATCTTTTACACTTATTTGACTCCTATATGCACTTATTATTCTTACATTCTGATTTAGGAGACAATTGGAATGGTTTAATATAAAAAGAAGTCAATTAAAGGATTTTGGACAATTTTAGTATCACTCCATATTTTAGGCATAATTCTATCATTCAACCTCTGATTGAGATGATTAAAGATATTATGGAAATATAAGAAAAAGTTCTACAACTTTCATGTTTGGAGTTTTGAGAGATAAGAACTAAATCAAGGGGAAAAAATAGGAAGAATCTCAAACTCAGGATAAAGTGCAGAGGAGAAGCAACAAGGAGTAGAACACCGGAGGCAATAGATCGGCACCGCCGATGCCAACCTCCTTCACACCACCAGCATAGCAGATAGCAAGGTGGCACTGGTGGGGCCAATCCTTCACTAGCAATGCCCGACTTCGTTCCCCACTTTTCAAAACTTGCAGAAATTGTTGTTTTGCGTATTTTTGACTCTGTATAAATAGCTTTTGAGGGTTCTTTTGCTAAGTTTGGAGAGGACTTCTTGGCAGCTTTCAAAAGAGAATCTTCTTTTTCTCTCTTTTCTATTTTATTTTCTTTGTGAATTCATAGCCCTGTGTGGCTAAACTTTTATTCTTGGTTTAAGGAGAAAGAAGCCTTAGAATTAACATACTGTGAGATCTAATTTGATTTAATTTTTCAATTTATACTTTGAGTATTGAATGTTCTTCTTTGATTCATGATTATGATTATTATGTTTAATCGCTAAGAAGCCTACTAGTTTATTATTCATTGCAATCTATTGCTAGATTAGATATTAAATTCATAATTGTTTGATCTGTTTAATTTGTGAAGCAACTAGGGTTTAATAATTTGCTGCTATTACAGTTATTAAATCTAAGGAAGAATATTTAACTAAGTGAAATGCAACCACTGGTGCTTGTGTTGTTTAGCTTCACCAATCTCTACAAATTTTAATGCTACTATTAGATTAAACCCTTAGCGTTGGTCTTGGGTTGTTTAGTGGTTAGGGTTAATTAGAATGTTGGTTTCTAGTTAACTATGTTGAAGGAGAAATAGGAAAAATAATTCCAATGGTGAATATTCAAAGTATGATTTGATTTATAATTGCATCAATGATCAGTTATGGGATTCTGATGGTGGATGTTAACTTAAACCAAAGTTCTCTTCTCTGACAAATTTCTTTTATAACACTTTCTTCATTACATTCAAAACTCCCATTTCTTGTTCACATTACACAAAATTAAGCTAGATACTACTTGTGGGATCGACCCTTACTCACACTACTATAGAAATTTGAAATTAGAGCAACATTTTAAATTTGGTTGCCTGCGTCAACACACTAGGGAGCAGAGTAGAGAAGATGTTCACTCTGAGCATAGATCAATAGAGGATTTACCAGCTGCGAGAGACTTTCCTAATGCATTTCCAGGAGAGCTATCTAGATTACCTCCTGAGCGGGAAGTCGAGTTCAGCATTGACCTCAAGCCTAGGGCAGATCCCTTATCTAGAGCATCGTATAGAATAATACTAGTGGAATTGGCAGAATTGAAGGTGCAATTGTAAGAGTTAATGGATAAGGGATTCATCTTCCCTCGTGTGTCACCTTACGATGCTCTCGTCTTGTTTGTGAAAATGAAGGATGGTAGTTTACGCCTATGTATTGACTATAGAGAGCTCAACAACGTGACCATTAAGAATAAGTATCCAATGCCTTGCATAGATGATCTACTTGATCAGTTGAAAGGAGCTACTGTATTCTCAAAGATTGATCTTCAGTCAGGCTATCATCAAGTGAGAATCAAGCTGACGAATGAGCCAAATACTATGTTCAAAACTTGATATGGGCACTATGAGTTTCTAGTAATGCCATTCAGGTTGACCAATGCTCATGAATAGTGTGTTCAGACTATATTTAGATCACTTTGTGGTCGTATTTATCGATGACATCGTGATTTATTCCAAAAGCAAAAAGGAGCATGAAACTCACTTGAAACTGGCATTGCAGCATTCGAGAGAAGAAAAGTTGTATAGCAAGTTGAAGAAATGTGACTTCTGGATAAATAATGTAACATTTTTAGGGCATACCATATCAGGAGATGGTATTTTTGTGGACCCACATAAGATAGAAGATGTGGTGAACTAGCCCCGACCGACTACAGTGATAGAAGTTCACAATTTTCTGGGATTGATAGATTACTACCGCCGGTTTATTGAGAGATTCTCCACTATTGTTGTGCCCCATACACAGTTGACCCATAAGGGCATTTAGTTTAAATAGAATGACCAGTGTGAAGCAACATTCCAGGAATTAAAGAGGAGGCTAGTGGAGGTGCTAGTTCTTAAGGTCCCTACGGGACGGGGTGGCTTTGTGGTATACAGTGATGCATCGAAGCATGGATTAGGGTGTGCATTGATGTAAGAGATGAAAATGTTATTGCTCATGCATCATGTCAATTGAAGCCACATGAGTGCAATTATCCTACCCATGATCTAGAGTTGGCAGCAGTGCTATTCGCCTTGAAGATATGGAGACATTATCTCTATGGTAAAAAATGTGACCTATCTATAGATTATAAAAGCTTAAAATACATTTTCACCTTAAGAGAACTAAATATGAAACAAAAGTGATAGCTTGAGCTATTAGAAGATTATGATTTGAATATCCATTATCATCCAGGCAACGCAAACATTGTAGCAAATGCACTGAGCAGGAATTCGGACAGTAGCATGGCATGTCTGCTCACACAAAGGAATGAGCTATTTGAAGAAATGAAGTAGATGGAGTTGTATCTGGGAATAAGAGGGCTAGTGGCATAATTATGTCAGTTATCTATTATGCTGACCTTGTTGGATGAGATTCGGATTGCTCAAATGGAGACTACAAATGAGGAATTTCAGAAACTAAGAGAGAAAGCTCAAAGCGGTGGACTACCTGATTATATCATTAGTGCTAATGGTATCTTGAGATACCAGAACCAACTTGCATTTCCTAGAGGTTCTTCCGTGATACAGAAAGTGCTAGAGGAGGCACACTATTCACCTTATACCATCCACCAAGGCATTAACAAAATGTATCATGACCAAAGGTCACAATATTGGTAGCATGGCATGAAAATGATGTGACTCAATATGAGGCAATGTGTCTAGTATGCCAAAGGGTGAAGGTAGAACATTAGAGGCCTAGTGGGTTATTACAGTTAATTGAGACCCTAGAGTGTAAGTGGACAGATATCACTATAAATTTTCTTATAGGTCTTCCCAATACTATAACTAGTTATGATAGTATCTGGGTTATAGTGGATAAGTTGACTAAGGTAGCCCACTTTATTCTAGTTCGCATGACCTACACTGCTAAGAAATATACATGGATTTATCAAAAGGAGATAGTGAGACTACATGGAGTGCCCAAGATCATTATTTCTAATCTTGGATCAATGTTTACATCAAAGTTTTAGATAACTTTGCGTAAGGCTACGGGTGTTGAACCATGTTAAGTAGCTTGATTTTGATGACAAACATTCGTAACCAAGTATGTTTTGATGATGAGCAAAGACATGAGTGAAACATTAAGGTACTAACAATTAGTTCTCAAATATATTACAAAAATATTAACCCACACTCAACTTGAGAATAACCTTTATGATGACAAAAAGAAGACACAAAGTAAATGCTCTTTCAAAATTAAATATATAAATTTCACATATACTTAAATCAAGAAAATAGAAATTCTAAAGTGTTGAAGACATGCTTTGGAGCCAACAGAAGCAACTTCGGAATCATTTTAATGTGTTTTGGAGCAAATTGGATTACTTCATAGACTTCTCAATGAACTTCAAAGAAAATGGTTAATGCTTCGGAATTGTCATAGCATGGCTCAGAGACATTTAGACAAGCTTCAGAGATCTAATAGTAAGCTTTGGAATAAATCAGTCAAGGCTTCAGAAAATTTTCATAGGCATGCTTCAGAGTAAGATGGAAAGCTTCAAAATTATTAGAATGCATTTCAGACTTGTTACAGAGAAGCTTCGGACAAATTTCAAAGTGTCATAGCATACTTCAGAGATGATTGCAAAGCTTTGGAGAAAAACGCAAGACAAGCTTCGGAATCCTCACAACGAGTTTCGGAGCTATTACAAGCACACTTTGAAATTTTTTTTTAGCTCAGAAGTGTTACAATGTACTTTGGAGATAATCAAGAAAGCTTCGAAATTATCAAGTATGCTTCGGAGTAAACAGATATGCTTCGAAGAACTTGGAGTAATGTATTAGAGTGAATTCAAGTATACTTCAGAGCAAACAGACATGCATTGAAGATGTTAAACAAAGCTTCAGATTACTTTTCTGAAAGCATTAAAAGTTAAAAAAATCCAAAGTTCTCTCTACAAAGAACTGTTGTAACTAAGAAGGATTATAATTACTTTGGAGAATCTAAACAAAACAAATTAGATTATCTGAAATCAATCAAGACACTATTTGTTCACTCGTCTCTTCAAAGTATCTGAAGAACCAACTTTGGAGCAGTTGATATGAAAGTAAAGTTGTAAACTGATACTAGATTGCAGCAAGGTTAGACATTAGATAAAAGATAAGGTAAAGAAAAATACTTTTGAAAGTTTGAATGCCTGCCAAAGTAAGCAACGACAAAATCTCTCTCAACCTATAAAAGAGAGATTCAGAAGCAAAAGAAAATAACTGATTGAATATCATTCGAACATTGTTGGTTACACAAAGAGCATTCAAAATCTTCTTTCAAAAGTTTGACTCCAATGGATATAACTCTGTTAGAGCTTTCAAAGCCTAAAATCTTCTCAATCAAGGAGTTTGAATCTTTAACTCCTATTATTCATTTATTTACTTAGATTTCTAAATTTATGTACAAGTCAGCCTAAGTAAGAGGCATTAATCTGTACACATCAATTTAGTGTTTGGCAACACAAGCAAAGTGCTTAGTGTTTATGTATTGAGATAAGTAAGTAGGGTACTTGCTAAAAGGATTTAAGTTTATTAGTGAGCTTCGGAAAACCAACAAGTTGTGAATGTTTCTGATTAGCTTAGAAAAAAAGTAAGTTGGTAGGTAAGCTTGTTGTAAAACCAATGTGTAATTGATTAAGTTGATCAAGGTATTAGTAGAACCTAAGATCAATAAAGGAGACTAACTCAAAAAAGTGGAGTAGAAACGCAAGAAGGGTCGAACCACTATAAAAATCTTGTGTTATGTATTGTGCAATCTGTTTTACCTACTCATTTAGCACTTCAATTATTTATTTTGGCCAAAAGTTTTAAAAGCTCAATTCATCCCCCCACCCCTCTTGAGCTACCATTGTATAAGGGACCAATAAGTGGTATCAGAGCAAGCTTCACTAGTTAAATTTTAATTACTAGTATATTAACTTGTGAAAAGATTCAAATGGCTGGTATGTGCCACAATACATCTGCTGAAGGACAATCTACTTCCAAACCCCCTCTATTTGATGGAATCCATTACAGGTATTAGAAAATGAGAAAGCAAACTTTTTAACAGTCACAGATTACCAGTTGTGGCTTGTAGTAAAAAATGGAAAGAATGTTACCAATACTGAAGACAAATACACTGCAGAGGATATATAAGCAGTAGAACATGATGCTATGGTAAAGAACTGCCTCTACTATGCTTTAAGCTCTTCTGAGTTTGAAAAGATTTCTTCATGTGATTTAGCTAAAGAAATCTGGAATAAACTCAAAGTAGCAAATGAAGGTACAAACCAGGTTAAAGAGACTAAAATTAATCTTCTAGTGCAGGAATATGAAGCCTTCTCTCTGAAGGAATCAGAAAACATTTCTGAAATGTTTGGAAGATTTCAAAAAATCACTAACAGTTTAAAGAACTTAGGAGAAAAATATGAAGAGACCAAGCTAGTAAAGAAAATCTTGAGATCTCTACCTAGACACTGGATGCCTAAAGTGACTACTATATAAGTCTAACGAAGGTGACAATAGAAGAACTCATGGGATCACTCATGACCCATGAAGTACTAATGAAGCACAAAGTACCAGATGAAGTCAAAGGCAAGAAAATAATAGCTTTACAAGCAGAATCAGAAAATGAAGAATCTTCAGAAGATGCCTCAACCTCTGAAGATGATGAGGATATGACAATGATAACTAGAAGATTCAGAAACATGTTCAAGAAGAAAAGATTTAGAAACAAATCCAAGAACTTCAAGCGTAAAGACAAGGTTCCAATCTGTTACAACCGCAACAAGCCTAGGCATATGAAGCTTGATTACTCAGAACTAGACAAAAAGCAAGAAGACAAGAAGAAAAGGTATAACTATTACTTTGACAAAAAGAATGTTTCTAGTAGCATAAAATTTGGAAAGAAGAAGAAAGCTATGGCTGCATGGGAAATGCTGAAAAATATGATGCAGAAAGCTCGAGTGAAGAAGAAGAAGAAGAAAATGAAGCTCAATTCAGCTCACTCAGCTCCAAAGAAAGGGATCGAGAAGAACATTGTATATGAATAAGCTTTATGGCTATTCACAATGATGAGGTAAACTCGAAACCCAAAATTTCTGATATTGAAGAATTATTACAAAAACTGTTTCTAGATTTTAAAACTCTAAAAGCTAAACACAAGGAAACTAAAAAAGAACTTGAAAGAACAATTAATGAATGCTCCAAATTATAACAAGAAAACACATTGCTCAAAATTGATCAAAATATCAATATAGAACTTGAACAAATTAATGAAAAACATCATGCTCTTAGAAGAACATTAACTGCTACCTTATTCAAACTTAAAAAAAAGAAACATATGGGAACTCAAAGAAAGAAAAATCATAGAAGAAAATCAAAACCCAAACAAAATATGATTTGGATTCCTAAAACAGTTGCTAAAGTAGTAAATGCAACTATATATCTGGAAAATAGATTAGCAGCATCTAAAAAATAATGGATGCCAAGTATTCTGCTACTAACCCACTTAAACCCATTCTTAAATGGGTACCAAAAATTATAGCTTAATTTCATTATTATAGGTGTGTTTGAGAGCCACAGAGAATAACAAGTGATACATTGATAGTGGTTACTCAAAACACATGATAGGATAAAGGGAGTTGTTCACAGAATTAAAAGCTAAAAATGGATGAATAGTTACCTTTGGGGATAACAGAAAAGGTAGAGTGGTTGGAATTGGTAAAATTAGCCAACCTCCCTCTATTATAATTTTAAATGTTTTATTAGTAGAAGGATAGAAACATAATCTTTTAAGTGTATGTCAATTCTGTGATAATGGTTACAAAGTTGTGCTTGAATCTCATACTTGTTTAATATTAGATAGTTCAAATTCAGTTGTAGTACTTGGAAAGAGACATGAAAATGTGTATTTGGTGAGTTTATATGATATCAAAGTCAAATGTCTTATTGTTAATGAAAATTAACCCATTTTTTGGCATTGAAGACTAGGACATGCCAACAAGAATCTGATTGAAAGTCTATATAATAAAGATCTAGTTATTGGCTTACTAAAACTCAAATTTGATAATAAGTTGTGTGATGCTTGCATGAAAGGCAAGTAAGCAAAAGAATCATTCAAATCAAACAAACAAGTATACACAACTAAACCTCTTCAATTGCTACATATGGATTTAGTTGGTCCAATAAGAACAAGAAGCCTTGGAAGGAAACATTATGCATAATTGTAGATTACTTTAGTAGATTTACCTGGGTAATGTTTCTAACATCCAAAGATGAAGCGTTTTCCCTCTTTAAAGTATTTTCCAAATGTGTACAGAATAAACAAAGCTCTCATTAAGTTGCCATAAGGAGTGATCATGGTGGAGAGTTTGAAAACCATAGATTCACTATTTCTATGAAAATAATGGAATTCTTCAAACTTTCTCCATATCAAGAATACCCCAACAAAATGGAGTAGTTAAAAGGAAAAATAGATCCTTGCAAGAGGGTACTGTCAGGAGGAAGGCATTAATTTTGAAGAATCATATGCTCTTGTTGTAAAAATTGAAGCCATTAGAATGCTTCTTGCATTTGCATCTTTTATGAATTTCAAGTTATATCTGATGGATGTAAAGAGTTCATTCTTAAATAGATTTATTAATGAAGAGGTCTTTGTAGAACAACCGCCTAGGTTTGAAGATCCTCATAACCTAGATTATGTATTCAAACTTAAGGAAGCCCTCAATGGTTTAAAACAGGCTCCTAGAGCCTGGTATGAAAGGTTAAGAAAATTTCTCATTGAGAAAGGGTTTTCAAGATGCAAAGTTGATACTACACTCTTCATTAAGCATGCAACAAACATATTCTTAAAATTCAAGTATATGTTGATGATATAGTATTTGGTGCAACTAATGAAAAATTTTGCAAAGAATTTTCTAAGATAATGCAGAGAGAATTTGAAATGAGCTTGATGGGTGAACTCAACTTCTTGGGACTGCAAATTAAGCAGATGAAAGAAGGAATCTTTATTCACCAAGCCAAATACACAAAAGAATTGCTAAAGAAATTCAACATTGAAGATGGAAAAAGATATGGGATGCCGATGAGCACTTTAATAAAAATGTACAAGGATGACAAAGGTAAGTCTATATGCCAAAAACTTTATAGAAGCATGATAGGATCTCTACCACATTTAACTACTAGTAGACCTGATATAATGTTTAGTGTATGCATGTGTGCTCGATTCCAATCAGAACCAAAAGAGTCACATCTTATTGCTGTAAAAAAAATATTTAGATATCTTTTAGATACACCTAATCTAATATTATGGTATCCAAAAGGCTTGGATTTTAATTTAATAGGTTACTCAGATACAAATTTTGTTGTATATAAAGTAAATAGAAAGAGTACCTAAGCATCTTGCCAATTTCTAGGAAGCATGACTATATCATGGTTTTTTAAGAAACAAATGTCAGTTGCATTATCAACTGCTAAGGCTGAATATGTAGCAACAGATAGTTATTGTGCACAGATTCTTTGGATGAAACAACAATTAAAAGATTTTGCCTTAATTTTATTAATATACCTATCAAATGTGACAACACTAGTGCTATAAATCTGACTAAGAATCCAATTCTACATTCCAAAACTAAACATATAGAAATCAGCCATCATTTTATTAGGGACCATGTTCAAAATCATGACATTATCTTAGAATTTGTCCCAACAAAAAATTAGCTAGCAGATGTCTTCATAAATTCATTACCAGAAGAACGATTCAACATAATAAGAAGAGAATTAGGCATTCTAGATCCAAGTGTATCAAATGCACAATTCATCAAACAAAGTATTCATAATAACATCTTTATTAAAAAAATTTTAATCAACAAGAACATCTACTATAGCTTCCAGCTCCTCAATATGTTGATTAGTCTTTGCCAATTCTTCTTTAAACTTCTTCATGCGATCCATCATCTTCTCATATGCTACACATCTTTTTGTCAGAAGATGATCAACATTGTGGTTGGATCCTCTAGCATAAAATAGTTCCTTTTTTAACTGTTTTATCTGCTCCTTAAGAAAACGAACTCGAATGGATTCCTTCGAGTGATCATTCTCTTTTTCATCCTGAACTTGATTTGTTGAAAACCTTGATGATGCCATGTTTATTTTTTGAAACTATGGTTAAGCTTCTATCTATGCAACATGTAGAATGAAAAGTATATTAATGCATATTTAATTATCTATCTTGGTAATGATACATAAGTAAACATGCATTAGCGGATCAAAAGGACAATTAATGTGTACCCTAAAAACTGTAATCAATTTTACAATGTTTTAGGGTTAAGTCAAGTTTTGAACTTTGAAGTCTCCGAATCACCACATAAAAGTCTCCAAAGGCATAAACAAAAGCATCTGAAGATCGGCAAAGGCCTCTGAAGCAATGCTTCGGAATATCCAAAACCCCAAAGTAAATAATCTCCTCCAAAGGATCTCCTCTAGAGTATCCAAAGCCAAAACACTTTAGTGTTTCAAAAATCTTTTAAAATAAATCTGAAAGCACAAAGTTCATTCAAAACCTCTCCGAAAACCTAAATCCTTCTTCTTTGAACTCCCGAAACCTCCGTTTTAGAGAAGACCGTCCATCTTCCCGCTTCTTTTAAATCTAACTCTCATTTTTGTCTATCCACCTTCCTACCTTCTCCAACTTAACTCCTAGAAATCCCATTTTCTTTCCAAAAACCTAGAACATTCTGTCAAAATGGTGAGAACTAAAGGAGTAGAAAGTAAGAGAAAGGAAAGAGAAAATTCTCTATAGAAAAGAGCAACCAAGTTGGCAAGACAAGAAACTGATACACTGGAGGTAATCTTTCTGAATAACTCTTCTAATTACTCTAGATTTACAGAAAGATATGAGGACAGGAGGATAATAAAAGGAAAAATCTTCAATTTTAGATCCTTTGAAATGGAAATCGAAGTATCTAAATGGTTGAAATACCAAGGCTGGGATGCCTATGTGAGTTATAGAGATAGTTTGTATCTGAGACTAGTAAGAGCTCTAATCTATAATCTCAATACCATAACAGAAAGATCATGGATAGGAGAATCAAAAATTGAAATATCCTAAGAAAGTTTAAGGAATTGCTTCAATCTCTCCGAAGAAGGAAAAGAGGAGATTGCAGGGCCTTCAAGAGCAATGCTATTCTTAGACTTAGCAGAAACTGAGATAGACGAACAAGAGAATTATTTGCATGCAGGTCACTTGAAAGCAAATCTTAGGCTAGCTTATCTCATTATTATGAACAATGTATATCCTAGAAGAGGAGCTGTAGGAGATATATCTAAGAAAGATGCCAGAATCATATGATTATTAAAGAATAGAAGAAAATTATATCTAGCCAGAATGATGATAGACCATATACACTTGATCAAGAGCACTGTAAGGTTTTCTTTACCTTATGGCAAGGCTCTGACCAAGCTGATCAAGGAAGCAGGAGTAGATGTCTCAAATGAGAATAAAGAGCTTCCAAGGATTATAGACAAATTGTATGAAAAATCTTTGAAAAGAATATACTTTCAGCATACTGCGTAGGGTTGGATCTCTAAATGACCAAGAAAAGCAACTCAGCTGAAAGGATCCAGACTTGATGAAAGTCCAAAAAGAGAAAATGAGGTCATTGTTATAGCATAAGGTACTAAACAAGGACAAGAACTCTCCTTACATGAAGAAGAAGAGATAATTGAAAGACAAGAGTTCATTAGTCTTTCAGTAGAAGGAATAGAGGAATTCTCGAGTAGAGAGGAACAAGCAGAAGCTGGGGGAATAGAAGAATTTTTGAGAGAAGAACAAAGAATAGATATTGAAGATATTGTAGAAGAAATTTTGAGAGAAGATGTAGATGAAGATACAGTAGCAGTAGAAATATCTTCACATACACTCATCAGAAGCCCATCACCCATTAGACCCTCTTACACTGATTAACCATCCACTTTATCAATTCCCACTCCACAACCTATCTCAAAGGACCTAGAGGATAGAATAACCGTGATTGAATACTTTTTGTCTACTCTAGCCCTTCAAATGAATAGAATAGATTGTACTCTTAGCACTGCTATGTCTTCCATGAGTCTTACAGCTAATAAGATTGATCAAAGACTTGATTCTCTACAAGCTTTAACAGAATCATTCAGAGGTCAAACCTATCATCCACACTCTTCACCACCTCATCCTCATTTATCTCAACCTTCAACTCATTTTTCTTCACCTCCACATCATTTGTCTCCACCCAGACCAAACTCTCCCATTACGATGATGTCTTCACCCTCAATGTTTCCATATCCATCATCCCCCATAATTCCAGAGGTTAATCAATCTGTGGATCAACCTACCTACTCAACTTCCATCATTCCATACTTTTCACAAACACAAACTTCTCCTCCATCACCACCACCACCACCACCACCGTCAGTTCCAACCACAGAAGATAACACTCACACTTCCTTGTATTATATTTGGATTCCATCGTAATACACAAATCCCATGGATTTATTAATGGAATATATCAAAGCAATATTTTTTCCTGAAAGAATTGAGGAAATCCCACCAAAATGGGACCCCCCTATAAATCGTCCACCACAAAGTCCTCCACAAAAAAAAGTTGTTGATGATAATCCTTATTTTCTTCTTCATATATCTAATCCAATAAGGATAAAAAACTCTGAGTTTGTAAGTAAAATAAAAATTAACTCTAAAGTTGCTAGGATGTTTCTCTCTCAATCAATTCATCTATCTCCTCAAGAATATCCATTTCCCAAACTTGAGGATCCTAACTTTTTGCATAGATTTCAATCTCTTCCTGATTCTCCTTTCACTCTAAAGAACCACAAAATTCACATCCCTGATAAAGAGTCAGTTCTTCAAAATTACTCTAAGAAACTCTTTCAAACGCTTCCAATGTCACAGCCTCTAAGAAAAGAGTTTTCATCTCCATCAGGTCCTCATAAATTCTTTATTCTCACCAAGGAAGAATTCACTTTCTATAACAATGCCAACCTAGAGGCCATTGCTGATAATATGCCTCTCCCATATCCTCAAATGGATGATCAAGACAGAATAACGCGAATACAGTCTCCACCAGGGTGTCAACCTCTTCCACCACCTTCTTCACCTACTTCAAAATCCAAAACTCTTGGAAAACCACCTCCTTCCACTACCAAAATCAAAAAAGCACCTTCTGTCCCAAAACCAAAACAAAAACTAATTCCTAAACCAAAACCATTACCTTCTTCATCTTAGCCATCCACCTCAAAACTAAAAAAGAAGCCTAGAATTCCACCTCCCAAAGAGCATAGGAAGGACCCTTTTGAGAGAATCACTATGTACCATCAAGAGTATCAAGCTCGG
Organism: Pouteria campechiana; assembly: GCA_036873735.1. Taxonomy (NCBI): domain Eukaryota; kingdom Viridiplantae; phylum Streptophyta; class Magnoliopsida; order Ericales; family Sapotaceae; genus Pouteria; species Pouteria campechiana. Next base: position 20,241 of record JAYJMB010038293.1, on the reverse strand, counting down.
ATGAATGCAAACACAAAAAATCTCTTGAAAGGGCTTCCTGCCGTCTTTCCTGAACTGCTAGATCCAAAATTTTAAGCGAGAATTGATCTCATCTTTGTTCGTGATTGTGGACCCATTGCATACATACATGAATCTCCTATGGTAGTTCAAAAGAATCCATTTTTCATTCCTCCTCCTCCACCAAAAAGGGCTAGAACATCCAAGCCCTCTAACATACCATCTTCCTTTGAACCCAAGCCACCTCTTCTACCTCTTCAAGATGTCTTTCTCAAGACCTACTAGAGAAAATCCAAATCACCTAAATAGATCTACTGCATTTTACATTTTTTTCTCTGATGTAATTTCTTTTATATTTTCTCTGATGTATCTACATTGTATCTGAAATTTCGAAAAGTTCAATATATATGTATTTTTTTTATTTCACATGATTACATATAACTCTTGATGATTGTTTCCACTTTTTTATTTATGACAAAAGGGGGAGAAAATGTGATAATGTGATGTAAACTAAAATAATATATGCAAAGAATGAAAATTTCTATTACATGAAATTCAGATAAACTAACGTGCATCAACTCAAGGGGGGCTACATTAATTTAGTCAATTGAAATTTTTTCTAAAATATTGGTGAAATAAGTTACTTTAAATTTATTATTAGACAAGTTTTGAAAGGTATGTCACTCACTATTTTGTCATAATCAAAAAGGGGGAGAATGTTGAACCATGTTAACTAGCTTGATTTTGATGACGAACATTCTTAACCAAGTATGTTTAGATAATGAGCAAAGACATGAGTGAAATATTAAGGTACTAACAATTTATTCTCAAGTATGTTGTAGAAATATTAACTCACACTCGACTTGAGAATAACCTTTATGATGACAAAAGAAAGACACAAAGTAAATGCTCTTTCAAAATTAAGTATATAAATTTAACATATACTTAAATCAAGAAAATAAAAATTTTGAAGTGTTGAAGACATGCTTTGGAGCCAACAGAAGCAACTTCAGAATCATTTTAACGTGTTCAGAGCAAATTAGATTACTTCGTAGACTTCTCAACAAACTTCAGAGAAAATAGTTAATGGTTCAGAATTTTTGTAGCATGGCTCAGAGACATTTACATAAGCTTTGGAGATCTAATAATAAGATTTAGAATAAATTAGTGAAGACTTTGGACAAGTTTCTTAGTAAACACAACTAGTTTCGAAGCAAATTGGAAAGCATCGGAGTCTTCATAGGCACGCTTCGAAGTAAAATGGAAAGCTTAAAAATTGTTACAATGCATTTCAGAGTCATTACAGAGAAGCTTTGGACAAGTTTCAAAGTGTCATAGCATACTTCAAAGATGATTGCGAAGCTTTAGAGAAAAATGCAAGATAAGCTTCAGAATCCTCATAGCAAGTTTTGGAGCTATTACAAGCACACTTTGTAAATTTTTTTTGGCTTTGGAAGTGTTACGGCATACTTCAGAGATAATAAAAAAAAGCTTCAGAACTATCAAGTATGCTTTGGAGTAAACAGATATGCTTCGGAGAACTTGGAGTTACATTTCGGAGTGAATTCAAGTATACTTTGGAGTAAACAGATATGCTTCAGAGATGTTAAACAAAGCTTTAGATTACTTTTCTGAAAGCATTAAAAATTAACAAAATCCAAACTTCTCTATATAAAGAACTATCACAAACTAATTGAATATCATTCGAACATCACTGGTTACACAGAGAGTATTTAAAATATTCCTTCAAAAGTTCAACTCCAATGGATACAACTCTGTCAGAGCTCTCAAAGTCTAAATCTCTTCTTAACCAAGAAGTTTGAATCTTTCACTCTTATTGTTCATTTATTTACTTAGAATCTTGAATTTATGTATAAGTTAGCCTAAGTAAGAGGCATTAATCTATATACTTTGATTTGGTGTTTGGCAATACAAGCAAAGTGCTTAGTTTTTATGTATTGAGATAAGCAAGTAGGGAACTTGCTGATAGGATATAAGTTTGTTAGTGAGCTTTGAAAAACTAATAAGTTGTAAAAGTTTCTAGTTAGCTTAGAAAATCAATAAGTTGGTTGGTGAGCTTGTTCTAAAACCAGTGTAAAATTGATCAAGTTGATCATGGTATTAGTGGAACCTAAGATCAGTAAAGGAGACTAACTCAAAGAAGTGGAGTAGGAACCCAGGAAGGGCTGAACCAATAAAAAAATCTTGTGCTGTGTATTATGTAATTTATTTTACTTACTCATTCAACACTTTAATTATTTGTTTTGGCCAATATTTTAAAAGCTCAATTCACCCCCTCCCTCTTGAGCTACCATTGTATAAGGGACCAACAATGGGTACACATCTGGATTTCAGTATTACATATCACCCCCCAGACCAATGGGTAGAATGAGAGGGTGAACCAAAACCAATAGATAGTGGATATGTTGAGAGCTTGCATCCTCGAATGGGGCAAAGCCTGGAGCTAGTTTCTTACTTTGGTAGAGTTTGCTTACAATAATATCTATCACTTTAGCATTGGCATGGCTCCTTTTGAGGCATTGTATGGGCATAAGTGCCGATCACCCCTATATTGGTCAGAAGTGGGGGAGATTATTATTGTAGGGCCATAGATGATTATAGATACAGTTGAAAAAGTAGCCCAGATCAAGGAGAAGATCCTACTTACCCAGTCTTTCCAGAAGTATTATGTAGATACACATCGGTGGGACCTAGAGTTTCAAGTGGGAGATCGGGTCTTTCTTAAAGTGTCACCTATGAGAGGTATGGTGTGATTTGGCACCAAGGCCAAGTTAAGCCCTAGATATGTTTGGCCATATGAGATATTAGAACGGATTGGTAAGGTGGCTTATCATATTGCATTACTACCTTCATTGAGCGAGATCCATGATGTGTTTCATGTATCATCACTACGGAGATATGTACTGGATCCTTCTCATGTTTTGTCACCTGAAGAGGTACAGTTGAGTGAGAATCTAAAATATATTGAGTAGCCAGTTTGTATCCTAGACAGTAGAGAGAAGCAATTAAACAAAGTTATTCCCTTGGTTAAAGTGCAATGGAGTCGTCACTCGGAAGACGAAGCTACATGGGAACCCGAGTATATGATGGGGTCTAAGTATCCTCATCTATTCATTTAAGTTTTGAGGAGGAAAATTTTTATAAAAGAGTGGAATGTAAGGCCCTAAAAATTACAAAAATATAAATTTTCACTATTGTAAAGTTTCAGTAATTTTTTCAGTGCGGATACTGTAAAAATGAATTTTTGAGAAATTTTATTATGGAAAAATAGTAAAAATGGATAAAAAGCATATATTAATTTGAGGATGATGAGACCATACATTTATCAATGATTTATGGGTGAAGAAAAATCAAAAATTGCATGTGGGAAAGCTGAAAAATTAGTTTGTCGATAATTTTTGGCAAATTTTGGTTAAAATCTAATTTAATTGAGAAATAAGTAATAAAATTATGCAAATATTGTATTTAATGGATGGATAATTAATTTAGACATATGATTTATTAAATGAATGACTTACATGTGCCAAAGATGAGAAGTAGATGGGGTTGTGAAAATCCAAGATGAGTGCATGTGTATGGAATTAAGTGAGGGTATGGACTACCAACATAAGAACAATATAAAATCCCATTGCAATACCCACCCCCATCCTCTCCCAACATGAAAGCCTCTATCTATGATCTCTTCAATGTGAGTTTTGTCCTCCATCATCCCAATTTTCTATTCTCATAGATTTTGCTTCAAGTGATCACTAGCAAATGAAGATTCAAGTCATTAGTGGCCTCTAGCTTCAAATTTCTTGTGAAATAAAGAGATGGCAGACCCTAAATCTCAATTCCCTATTTCTGATCAGTGGGACCCACCATAGAAACTTGGAGATTAAGGTAAGAGCTTAATTTAGTTTGCATGTTGAAAATGCTTAGGGACAAATTCCATGTAAAACCACGTAGAAAATTGATGAAAATTCAAACCCTAATTCAATGGAGTTGTTGAAATTTTAATGAGGATAAAAAGGGTCTATAATTAAGGTTCTTAATTGCAAAATTAATAATTTATTTATTTCATCTATAGGTCAACAATAAACAACATGAAAACAATTTGTAGAAATGGTAGTTTAAGGATGATTGTACTTTTCTGTCCACATGGATTAGAGGCCAAAAAATTTAGAATGTGTGCAAGTAATTAGGAAAATTTATAAAGGGTTAAACATGATATAATTACCATCATAATAAGATAATGATTGTGCTTAAATAGTTAATGCATCTAGGGTAAATTAAATAGGTAGTTTGGTGATGCATTCATTGTATTTTGGCATGAAATTTAATGCAAAATTTGCATTGAATAGGAGGTGATTTTGTGGGAGAATTAAGGAAGCATTAAAGAGTGTAAATGGGATTATAAGGGCAGTGCAAATCAGTCAGTATCATAAGGTAAGCAGGTGTTTTTCTTAAGTTCAATTTGGTGCATTGAATTGATTGCACATTTGGCAATTATTTTCTAAACTTTTTGGTTCATGAGTCATATTATTTTAAGCATGAATTATACACCCCATGTAATCATGATTAATCTATTTTCCTAACATAAATTAATTTTAATATATAAAATATGAAAAATCAAATGAAAAATGCCAAATTTATATGAACAGTGCACTGACAAAAAACCTTACCAAGTACCCCTTTTTAGGTTGATTAAAAAATAATTTAATGATATTATTTTTCTAAACATAACATATGAAGTTAAAATAGATATAACTAAATACTAGCATACAAAATTTCATGAACAAATTCCACCATTTGACCCCTCAACAAAATCTGAACGTTAATAACTCTGAAAATGAGATGCTGATAGCATCCTACCCTTTTTGAATATTTGTTTTACTTTTAATCTTCTCATTTTGATATGATTTAATTTACAATTTTTATAAAAATAATATTATATTAGGTTTAATGAACAAAAATATTTTGCATGGCAACAAAGATGTATAATTTAGTCTAAGATTTTGAACTATATTTTTATATTTTATTTTTTAAATTAGTCAATTTACATTATTTTGACCTAAATTTGGATCAAATATTTCTCATATTATTGGAAATCAACATAAAAATTTTTAGGTCAAGCGGATACTTATAAACTAGGAAATAAGAATTTTACTTTAGAATTTGTGTATATGTATTTTATGCCCCAGGAAGTGTTGGTAAATTCTAATTTTTGCGCTTAGTTGGCACGGAACTCAGTGTGACTCATATATGTCTTTTATGTTGTCTGTGGGTCCAGCTTATGTCAGCCATGTGGTGAGGAGTGGCCTGGTTGGCCAATGGGCAGTTATGTGGGCAGCCGGGGCGGCCAGGCGTTGCTATTGGCCTAGATGGCCTGATTGTTATGATTTGCCTGAGTAGCTTATGTAAGTGTGCTTATGGGGAACTAGTACTCTTGTGAGGTGATGAGGGAAGGGTGCCATTGGATACGGCAATGTGGCTGTGTAGGCATAGCAGGCTTCTAGCCGAGAGTGCATGGATGGACCTAATATGCTGAAGAGTGAAAGAGTAGTATTCTGATTTATGTGCCTCCTAGGGAGGAGTGTGTGGATGGTTGAGGAGTCTGTGGATGGTTCTGGAGTGTGTGGATGATGGTGGAGTAGTATACTAGCATAGGAGGTGGCCGTGTAATATGGATTGGCAGATAGAAAGGGCAGTATGATATATCGTTATTCGAGCCAGTATGGACCGGTTAATTACGTATAAGATATCATTATGAGTATGTGTATAAAATAATTAATGGAATATTAACATTAAAATCTTAATGAACTTGGCCACTGCCTGGCTATGATATCTTGCATATAGCATAACATGTTTTGCCTGTTTACATCATTCTTTACTACTCTATTTTCCGCTGTTTATTATATCATTTACAGTCATGTTTTTGTACTTACCTGCTTACTAAATTTTTCCCAGACTCATTCTTTGATTTAAATTTTTAGCTAATAGGCTAGGGGATGGAGCCCAACAGGGTATTGGATCTCATGATGGGGCTAGGCCGTGACACCATTAGAGGCTTTACTTCTTTTCATGATGTATAGTGATGTATATTATTGGATGGATTTTGGATATATATTACGCATGTATCATTATTTAGTTGTACAGCATGTCGTTTTATGGTGTGGATGTATATGATTTGATAGCTAGGTCATCGGGATCTTGGTCTGTGAGTGCTGTAGTAATGTGTGTTGTGGAGATGGCAGTTATATATTATGTGCAAGAAATGGTAGGGCCTAGAGGCAGCCATATTATATTTGCATATTTGAGGGTATTTGTTATGTAATTATTGTGGTTTAGCATGTTGTATACAGGACAATAGTAGTAAATTAGGGGAGACTGTTGGAATTTTCTCTGGATTTACCACTAGTGATGCTCCAGGGAGGAGGGGCGCTATAATTGTCTAAGAGAAAACTTCCATGGACAAATACAATGGAAGGAAATAAGGCTTCGGAGATATGCTACAACAGCTTACTTGTCTATTAACCTTAAAGAGAAAACTTCCACCGAAAAATGCAAGACAAAAGTAGTTGAAGAGAAAGCCTTGGTCAAAGAACATAAAGTGGTTTGAGAAATTTGAACTATCTACACTGACCAAACAAAAATTTTTGAAGTCAAAGAAAGAAGAAAAAGCTCCGTTAAATACTCAGACAAAGGAAGAAAGAAGGAATTGTCACCTAGATAATCATACATAAATTGAAGAAAACTTTGTCTGATTAACAAACTTAGAAGAATGGATTCATCTAAGGACAAAAAGGCAAGATGAATAAACAAAGGAGTGCAACTTCAAACTAATCCAAGACAGATAAATCAAGATTTAAGAAAGAAAGAAGTTGCAGAAACAAACTCCTTTTGATGCTTGAAGAATGCAAAACAAATGAGGAACTCCACTTTGTCTGTGGATCAAATTCATCTATTACTTACTACAAACAAAGTGGAAGACAAAGTAGAAGTTGCGCATTGAGCATAGATAAAGCTACACAGACAAAGTAGCTGCTTCGACAAAAGGGACCTCAACAGACAATGTCACGTTCATCTACAACTTACTATAGACAAACCTATATGCAATGTGTAGAGTAATTTGTCCAAGATAAAGTAAGCAGAGTTCGTCTATTGCTTACATTGGACAAATACTATACGAGCGAAACAAAATAGAATTCATCTGTCACCTCCAACAGAAAAATGTGAAACAAAAAAAGAACATCACACTTTATCTATTCATATAGATAAAGGAGAGATTGTCAATCAATTGGTCCAACTTCATCTGCACCATCCAAAGTTCATCTGTTATTTATAACAGACAAAGCACATGCACAAAGGATAGACTAACAAATAAATTCCTAGAGGAATTGAGGCAAACAAAGCAAAGTTTGTCTATCAATCAGTTCGACTTCGTCTTCACCATTCAAAGTTCGTCTGCTCATACAATAGATAAATCATTCTTTTAAAGGATTACTGATAGACAAACTAATGGGAGAATTCATCTACAACTTATGATAGATAAATGCAGACAGAGAGAGGTTGTGACTTGTCAAAGAAAAATCAATTTATGTGACTTGCATCTAAATGGCATATGCATCCTTGCTTTTATTATGTAACTCATCTCAATCACCATTTTAGGCAATAAGCGGCACTATAAGTTCTCAAGCTATGTCAAGTGAAAATGAGAAAAGACATTTTAGCAACAGCTTATTTTCCTCTTCATAAAAAAAGGGCGATGCAGTAACTCAAGACAAATCAAAAAGACATGGACTCCAATGGCAAAAATCCCAACGGCCTTATTCAATGTTGCTCTCATTTTTGCATTCAACGGAACCTATCTTCTCCAACGGTCGAAACTATTTAAGGAGAAGAGGTGGAATGATTCAAAGGTGGTGAAGGAATACTTTTCAAATGCACTTAACCTTATGCAAATCCTCCTACCCATGACCAGGAGCTCAAGCCTTTAGTTATCTATCCTTGAGCTTAAATCTTCATATTCTTAATGGCCATTATCTTTACATATTGGGAAGAACTTTCTATGTTATTAGAGCTGTAAAACATCTAATCTTTCCTTGTGCTTAAATGTATATTAGTTTTGGGTTAAACTAAAAACCAATGAGTTTGTAGTGAGCTTAAGAAAATCGTATTGTATGAGTTATTGGTAATTCTGGAAAATCAACAAGCTTATTGGTGATCTTGGAAATTAGTGAGGTTTCTAGTGAACTCATGAAACTAGTAGAGTGCTTGGAGCACTATATTTATGCCCCCTGGAGTTGGAATACAAAAGAGTGTTGGGAGTATAGTTTATGCCCCCTTGTATTTTCATTATATGGAATATAGTGGAACCCAAAGCACAATAGGTGTGTGTCCTTAGAAGAGTAGATGTGGGGATAGGGTTCTTGAACCACTATAAAAATTATATTGTCTGTGTGTGTGTTTACTTATTTGTTTTATTCTTGATGCACTTTACTGCTTTTATTATTTATCTTACAATGCACCACACACAATCATGAAAAGAGGAAAATGTTTCTATAGGGTATAAGCCATGAATTTTTACATGCGCAATTCATCCCTCCCTTCTTGGGTTAAGTCATCCTATGGGACTCTAAACTATTTTCAATAACCATAAAACACTAATATAATTCATAAACACACCGATAGTAGCCCAAGACTGAAATGAATCATGATGACATTATACATCGTTGGGATCATATAGTCCCATGCTCAATATCATCAATAATTTGTTAGGACATGCCAATATAGTTCTTTTATAAAAAATTTAGAATCTTTTAACTACAATCATACAATATACATTATAAGATTACAATTCCATTTCATTATACCAAGAAGGGCATCTTTCAATCTTGCTCATGAGTCCCAACTCACGATTGGGATTCTTCACTTGACCTGTCAGCTAAAAATTAAAATAAGAAGGTGTGAGTCCAGGCAAACTCAGTAAGTAGGCAAAATATAAAACAATAATTAATCTAAAAATAGTATATTTCATACCAAACCATTAATATAAATATAACAAATATTTTATCATAGTGTCAAAGAATCATAGTCATGAATACAGATATAATAAAACAATTATCCTATGAGGGCCAAGTCCTCATTCTTCCAATATACATTCTACATCATTCGGGCGTATTCACACGTCACAATGACACCTTTTTATCAGATATAACATAATCTATACTTATGGTGTTTAGGAACACAATTGTGCCATGTACGCACCACATATAATATATAAAATCCTAGAATGCTCACCATTCCATTAATACACACATTCATATAAAACAATACACATGGGCACAGTCATGGGATATCTCCTATCCCATTGGTTCACACATTTCACAATATGGAGAAAGATGGGGATACTTATTATCCTCACCAGCCCATACAATGAAAAACACAGCAATATGAGACATACTATCCAATACAAACTTGGGATATTCTCTATCCCTCTCATTTAGACATCCATATACAAGAATAACGATCATCATGCACAAAGACAAGGGATACTTTCTATCATCAACAATCACATGTTTATATTATAAAAGATCCACTAATCATTGCAATTCAAGGGATACTTGTTATCCCTGACATTCATCTAGTCACAAAACATAATAAACATTACTTTTAGAAAAGCATGGGATATCCACTATCCCCATCATGCATACATGCCTAAATACAAGGCATAGGATATTTAATATCCCCATCCAACAATACATTCACTCAGAAAATAGCCTACTTACCCTAGGAAAGAATAATTGCACCTTTCTTCCACTTCCATAACTTCTCAAGTTCCACAACTTCTCATCCACACTTAGATAACTCTACATAGGTAATGATCCCAATTGCATATATGTCACATTAGAATATTTCATCAAACATGTCCTATGCATAACTTAACTATCAATTTCCACATTCCACAATTGTATAGCAGACTATTCACATAGCAACATTGTACAAGTTATATTCAATATAAAACAACTTCTTTAAAGAAAGTAATTACACCCTAAAACATACTAATCCATTACCCCACTCCATTTGGGGTCTTAGTATTGTAATCAAACTTGTTACACATAATTCAATTTCCATAGGCCAATTTCTTAAACAGTTCATGTGCATCCATTAAATTATAGTATCTCAGCAAGTATCTAAAGGGGATTTCATTTCCAACAACACATACCCATCATATAATATAATTATCAATTAATTAGCCATAAAACAAGCTAATTAACTATTAACTTACTCAATTCACTTGTCAAACCCCCTACACATTAAATCACCTTTTTGCTCAGTTCATTTAGGTTATGTATTTTTCATGAATAGCAGCATAACTCAATTTTCTCATGTCCAAATCATCTCTTAAATACTTTAATTACTCAATTACTCATTTTTCTCATGATTCCACATCAATTCATATCATTGTTTTCCAAAATTTACTATTCACAAATTATGAAAAACCTTAGCCAAAAAGAAATTTCAAAACTAATTGGCGAAAACCCACTTACCATCATTTTCGGGCATGGCTTCCACCATAGGACTAGAAACCGGCCCCAAATCTTTAAGAACCCACCATGGGTTGCAACAAAATTGAGTTTATATCTTCTTTCACCATCCAAATGGCTAAAACCAAGGTTTAAATGCATGCTTGGATGATTACACGCCTAAATCATCTTGTTTTCTAGCAAAAAGGGACCAGAAATTAGAGCATCAATGAGCTAGGGCAAGGATTTGGGCATGGGAGAAGAGAGGAAGAAGATAAAAATGAAAAATGGGTTGAAACAACCCCTAAAAAGTTGATTTTTAGTGGTCTAGCACACCATCGACATACTAACTCAGCGACATGAGTTTTCGTTGGTCACCATGCTCCCACCTTCACAAAATAGTGTCGTGGAGCCAGATTTGAGCACACTGCACCAATTTTTTTTACCTTGTTTCTCCTTCCTTTCAAATCCTCTTTCACCCATCTCTTATAGTATCCTCTTTCCATGATTTTTCCACACACTAATGACATAAAATACACAATAAAGTTTTCTTAATCAGCTTGAAATCAAGTTGTATAACTATTTTCATATACTTTTAAATTGTATAATTATATTTAATTTATGTGCAGTTCATATATATTCAAATCATTTCATTTTAAAATAAATTTCTCCACCTCAATCATCACTATAATTTAATAAGAAAAATATACCCCCATTTTCAACACCCCAAGTGTTACAACATTGTAGCTAGTTGATAGGTCTTTGACCTATCCTGGGAATTATTGAAGATGTATTATTGAAGGTAGACAAGTTTATCTTTCTGGTGGATTTCGTTGTATTGAACATGGAGGAAGATTATGAAGTGCCCCTAATTCTGGGAAGACCATTTCTAGCTACTGGAAGGACACTGATGATGTCTATAAAGGAGAGCTGACTTTGAGGATAAATAATGAGTAGGTAAAGTTTAACATTTAACGTTCTATGAATTTTCCTCTTAAGAATGAAACATGCAGTAGGATAGAGGTCTTGAATGAGTGCATTGATTTTGTATTTACTAACAAAAGCATTCAATACTCTTTAGAAAATTACATTTGAAATTCAGTTAGCTTAAGACAAGCTCGAGAGAAGTCATGGAGCATGTATTAGCATTGGAGATAGTTTCTGCAGAAAGAACCAATAAGAAGATTGAAGCATTGGAGGAAGACTTATTGGCTGAGGAAGTGAAGGCTATAATGGAGCTTAAGCAACAACTGAGCATCTTAGGTATGCATATTTAGGCAGTGATTCTTCTTTTCTAGTGGTCATTTCTTCCTCTTTGACAAGTATGGAAGAAGAGAAGTTGCAACAAGTCTTGAGAGAACATAAATTGATAATCGCAGAGTCAATTGCAAATATCATGGTAATAAGCCCAGTAATTTGCATGCACAAAATTTTGTTAGATGATTCATACAAGCCATCAAGAGAACCACAAAGAAGACTTAATCCAACAATGAAAGAGGTAGTAAGAGCTGAAGTATTGAAGTTGCTAAAATCAGGTATTATATACGCTACCTCTGACAGTGAATGGGTAAGTCCAGTCCAATGTGTACCAAAGAAAGAAGGTATGACTGTAGTCAAGAATTAAAACAATGAGTTGATTCACACTAGGACAGTCACAGGTTGTAGGGTTTGTATTGATTATTGGAAATTGAACAAAGCAACTTGAAAGGACCATTTTCCTTTACCATTTATTGACTAAATGTTGGACCGATTGGCAAGACATGAGTATTACTGTTTCCTTGATGGTTACTATAGGTGTAATAAAATTGCGATTGCCCCAAAAGACTAAGAAAAAACTACTTTTACCTATCCCTAGGGTACATTTATGTATAGGAGAATGCCTTTAGGGTTATGTATTACTCCAGCCACCTTCCAACACTATATGATGCCAATATTTCATGATATGGTGGAGGACATAATGGAATTGTTCATGGATGACTTTTCTGTGTTTGGATCTACTTTAGATGAATGTTTGCACAATTTATCTCTTGTGTTATAATGCTATGAGGAAACTAACCTAGTTTTGAATTAAGATAAATGTCATTTCATGGTTAGAGGAGGAATAATGTTGGGACACAAGGTATCCTCTAAAGGATTGGAAGTAGATTGGGCGAAAATAGTAGCAATTGAACAACTTCCCTCTAACCACATTGAGAGGAATTTGAAGTTTTTTAGGGTATGCTGGATTTTATAGGAGATTCATTAAGGATTTTTTGAAAATTGCTAAATTATTATATAATCTCCTTGAGAAAGATGCTTTATTCAACTTTGATGATAACTTTTGCAAGTATTTAAAAAATTGAAGGAAAAGTTGATTTTTGCACCAATCTTGATAATGCCCAATTGGATTGAGACATTTGAGGTGATGTGCAATGCTAGAAATTTGGCTTTGGGAGTAGTTTTGCGTTAGAACATGAAAAATCTTCAAGGTAATCTACTACAGAAGCTGGACTCTAGATGAGACATAGAAGAATTACATAACAACTAAGAAAAAGATGCTGGTTATAGTGTTTGCTTTGGAGAAGGTCAGATCCTACATCATTGTATAAAAGGTAGTAGTGTATATAGACCACTTTGCAATTAGATATCTGTTCGTGAAGAAATATGACAAACCTAGGCATATTCAATGATCCTTCTACTACAAGAATTTGATTTGGAGATTCATGGCAAAAATGGGAGAGAAAATGTAGTGGCAGACCATTTGTCAAGGCTGGAATATATAACAAAAGAGAGATCGATTGGGGAAAAGTTTCTAAATGAACAAATTTTCACCTTAAGTGGAAAGTTCCCATGGTATGCAAATTTTGTCAACTACATTACATGTGGAACTTATCCTCCAGACATTGTTGGGCAATGGAAGAAGAAATTCTTGTATGATGTCAAAGCTTATTTGTGGGATGATCCATTCTTGTTCAAGAGGTGCGTTGATCAGGTCATACGGAGATGTATCTTTAAGGAAGAAGTTCAAGATATTTTGCAAAGTTGTCATTCATCTCGATATGGAGGCCATCATGGTGCTGATAAGACTACTACCAAAGTTCTGCAATCTGATTTTTATTGGCCAACCATCTTCCAAGACAATTATAAGTTTGTGAAAACTTGCGATTGTTGTCAACAGACAAGAATGATTTCTAGAAGGCATAAGCTATCACTAACGAACATTCTTGAAGTGGAGATTTTTGATGTCTAAGGGATTGACTTAATGAACCTGTTTCCAATCTCTTTTGGCCAATCATACATTTTAGTCACTGTCAACTATGTCTCAAAGTGGGTGGAAGCAGTAGCCACAACAACAAACGATGCAAAGTTGGTGTTGAAGTTTTTGCAGAATAACATCTTCATGAGGTTAGGGACACCACAAGCAATCATCAATGATGAGGGTTCACATTTCTACAATAAGCTATTCAACAACTTACTTTTCAAGATGGAGCGAGACACAAGGTGGCACTTGCCTATCATCCACAAGCAAATGGACAAGCAGAAGTTTCAACCCAGAGTTTGAACGTATATTGGAGAAGACAATTGGTTGGAATCGGAAGGACTGGTCCAAGAGATTGGATGATGCGCTCTAGGCATACTGGATGGCCTACAAAACACTAATTAGCATGTCATCATACCAGTTGGTGTTTGGAAAATCTTGCCATCTCCTAGTGGACTTTGAGCATAAGGCTTACTAGGCAGTGAGGACGTTGAACTTGAATTCAGAAGTTGCATGACAAAAATTAAAGCTTCAGCTAAATGAATTGGAGAAATTTCGTCAAAAAAGTATATGAAAATGCCAGCATTTATAAGGATAAGATGAAAATATGGCATGATAAGCTCCTTATCAATTGAGAATTCCACCTAGGATAATAGGTGTTGTTGTTCAATTCAAGACTGAAGCCGTTTCCTGGAAAATTGACATCAACACGGTCAAGACCGTTTGTTGTTAACAAAGTTTTTCCTCATGGAGCAGTGGAGCTAAGGACACAAGATGGAAGGACATTTCAAGTCAATGGCCAACACATCAAACACTATTTTGAGCATGATAAAAGGAGTGGAGAAGTTATTCATCTAAAAAAATTAGAATAAAAGAGAAATCTATAGTCATGCTAAGGACGATAACTAAGCGCTTCTTGAGAGGCAACCTAAGCTGTTGATCTTTCATTTATTTGAAATTCTTAGAATTATGATGGATTTTATCTTATTGAAGTATTCCATTTACAATTGCAGCAATATTTTAATTTGATTTGATTTGATTCTTAGGTTATCAATTTTACACTGGTTTCTATATTGTTTTCAATACTAAATTATTGTTTTATGTTCAGCAGTTTATGTACATGAATTGCAGGATTAAGGAGCAAGACAAATGGAAAATTCAAGCAAAGAAATCATCCTTGGAGCAAAGGGGAATTGATAGAGCATGAATTCAAGCCACAATCTTCTAGGCAGTGATGCCCAATTTTTTTTTCTTTTTTTTGTAAGCGGAGATGGGTAGTAGCATTGGCACTGTGGTGCCCATTCCGGGGTCGTGGTGCCCGATTCCCTTATATGCCTTGATGGTTTATGGCTCTTCCTTTTCATCACCTCCTCAATGTGCCCTAACCTCACTCCTTTCCTCCCTCTCCAAGTCTATTCTTTCCCCATTCTAAACAACATTTTCCCCTTGATCAATCCACATAAACATCAACCAATCTCTTCATCCTCCACCAATCTTATTCTCCACACCCAACTTTCTCCACCATTCTACTTCCACAACTAGTGTCAGGTTGGGTTTCTAAGCTTGACAAAGAAACTCAGCAAAATTAGGTGAAATCTCTCCCTAATCATTCCATTTTGTCATCTTGAGTTTCTCTTGTGTGATTATAACAAAGTGGAGATGAATTCATATGTTGGGAAGTATTTTCTTCATAATGCCCAATGCGTGTTTGATGAAATGTTGGAACCAAGCTGAGTATACAATATGAGTGAATTTTCTCAGGCATTTGGGTGTTCTTATTCTCTCTTTTGATTCTGTTGGAGTTTGGTGAAGCTTCTTGGTGTAGCATGAAGAATTTGGGGATTTAATTCAAAGTGGTGTTGAAGAGAAATTACAGTGTTCACAACATGTTTATTGAATTGCCCACTAGAATCAAGTTGTTGTCTTATCCAATTTGAGTAGCATTCTAGAACATTTGTAACATATTGTGAAGTGGGATGATAATTTGTCACTGCTTGAAGTCTGAAGTGGTTGTATTTGTATTAGACACATCATGCCTCTATTAAACCAAATGGTGCATATGGCAAACAACCAAGTTTTGATGATGAGCAACAACATATGAGTGAACATGTGTGGTACTAACAATTGTATTCCCAAGCATCACGTAAACAGATATAAGCATACAGGGAAACAACTCAAATGGAGTGGACACCGTACACAGAATACATCAGTAAGCAAAATCCACTAACCAAAAAAAAATAAGAATAATAAAAACAATGGGCATTGAAACATCGAAAAGAAGCCATCAAGTATATCTGTAGCTATGAAGTTCAAGCCTCAATGAGTGATCAGATAAATATTTTACAAATAAATCAGTTTCTGAGAGCATCTATCTAAGAAAAATTCAGACAAATTGTTCCATGGACAAGTCAAATAAATTGCTTATAATCAACACTTGTCCGTAATACAAAGACGAATTTAGTTTGCAGAAGTAAAAATGAAAAGGAGCTAAACTCAGACAAATGAAGAGCCAAAATAGAGTCAAATTATTTAAGCAATTGTATCTCATATAAAGTATATATGAAACTGAAGAAGAACATAGAACCTATCTGTAATCTTCTACAAAAGACATAGAAGATGAAGTAGAAGCAGCAAAGTAATTATAGAAGAACAACTTTGTCTATCATCTTTACATGCAAGAGTTGTTTACCACATGCAACAGATAAACTATCAAACAACTATTGAAGAAACAAGTTGTCTATGCCTCAAATGATTTGTCTGTTAATTCTAACAGACAACCCCATCATACAAATGACTAAAAAGAGGATTCATCTGCATGCCACAACTTTGTCTATCACTTACGATAGACAAACTAATAGATGAACTATTTGAAAGACTTTATCTATAGCCTATAACTTTGTCTGTAGATTTCAATATACAAATAATAGACAAAGTCATTTTGTCTATCAGGGAAGGAGCCTTGTCTACTAAGAAGAATCATCTGCTACTTATAATAGACAAAGCCACTTTAGCTAATGAAAAGAAAACATTGTTTAGTGAAAGTCACTTCATCTGCTGTGAAAAAGCTTTGTCCACAGCACAAACATCATCTGCTACTTACAACAAACAAAGCAACAGACAAAGATACCTCGCCTAATAAAAGAAACTTCATCTACTAAGAGAACATCATCAGATGAGCAGTAAAGAAGAGAAACTTTGTCTGTGCTTCTATAATTCATCTATTACTTACAAAATACAAACTAGAAAATGAAGTAAAATGTTGCAACAATCTTTGACAAAATTACAAAGATGAAGTTATTTATTATGTGGATCTACTTAGAGCTACTTTATTTGTTACTTTCAAGAGACAAATCCAAAACATGAACAGATAAAGTTCTCAGATAAAATATGGCATATTATGAAGAGTAGAAGCCAGCTATATTAGACATCGCTGACTGCACTCTTTGGTTAAGATTTTACTCAAAGCATATTTTATTAAGCATACAGGACAAATCAAGCTTAGCTAAAGATGGAAAGAAATTCAAAGAAAAGTAGTCTACACTCTGATAAAGGTTGCAACTTTTAGACACTACATCCCTTTAGGCTTAATGAGCGTCTTTCCAAAATAATGAAAGAGTTAATCAAGAAGAAAAGTCTTTATGCGGTATTTCCTAAAATCAAAAAGGCATCTTCTTCAAGAATGGCGCTACAGGTTTTTAGCAACAAATGAGTTTCTTAAGAAGAAAACTTTTCAATGGGAGAAATCAAAATGGTCTTTGACATTCAAAAGAAAGCCAACTACCTCCAATGCGTAAAAATTTCTGAAGCAATATAAAGGTAGTGCAGTGTCAACAAAGAAGGTTGAGGATGCTGAGAGAGAAATCAGAACAGTGCTTAATCAAGTAACATCTCTCAATCAAATTACACTTCCTCCTAGCTAATCAATCTTCATTGTGTTGATAGGCAATGAGCCGAAAAGTTCTATCCTAATCATACATCTGGAATATTGATATCTAATGAGCTTCAATGAGATATCATTTTATATGTGCTCAAAATATATACAAATTAGTTTAGCAAAAGAGACAATGTAATGTACAAAATGAGTGTTATCAATCAGCTATGTGAGTGGGTGGTTAGCTTAAGAAAACCACATTATATGAGTTGGTGGTGAGCTATGAAAAATCAATAAGTTTGCTGGTAATCTTTGAAACTAGCGAGTTTCTTGGTGAGCTCATAAAACCAGAAGAGTGTTGGGATACTATGTTTATGCCCCCAAAAGCTAGAATCAAAAAGAGTGTTGGGAACAATGCTCACGCCTGCTGGAATCTAGAAGAGTGCCGAAAACACTAGTGTATTTCCATTATAAGTGATATAGTGGAACCCAAGGCACAATGAATATGTGCCCTTGGAAGAGTGGATGTAGGGATGGGGTTCCCGAACCACTATAAAAACTGTCTTGTTTGTGTTTTGTGTTTGTTTATTTGTTTTATTCTTCATTATTTCATTAAGCATAACATTATCACTCACATCATCACTCACACACAATAACCTACCTGACATAAGAATGGCTAAGAGAAGTTGGGTTTGAAGGTAAGGCAGTCACGATAATCAAATAAAAAGATATTAAAATTACATATATGCTACATCACTACTTCTCCTTAGCTCATCAATTTTAATTTGACCATAATTTTTATATGCTCAATTCAGCCCTCCCCTCTTAAGCCATCATTTACATGGAACCAACAGCCTCCAACAAAACACATCATTGTTGGTCTATCCAAGAGGAAGCGAGGTGGGGACCCATACCCTCAAATTGAACCAACTTTCTTCAATGAACAAGAGGTCAAAAGCTACTAGGATTCCTTTGCAGACTGGAAATGCATCCAAGAGAGAGGGTTTGATGCGACCTATGGTGCTATTAATGATATCATTAAAAATAATAATTGGGAAAATTTCATAGCACAACTAGGCACTGCTATAGTGCTAGTTATCAGAGAATTCTATGCAAATTCTAGAGTGCAACATAGAGCAGATCCGAAAAGACTAAAGGCACTTGTAAGGGGGAAGATGGTGCCTTTTGAAACATTCACCATCAACCAAGTCTATGAACTCTCATACATTTAAGAAGATGATTACTCAACCCGGCTAGAACAAGGACTAGATTTTGATGATATCATTAGTTTCCTTGCCAAACCGAGCAGCCAGTGGAAGAAGAAGAATGACAAGGTCCTTAACTTTCCACGAGGGTAGTTGAAAGCAAAAAGTGAAGCATGGCACTATTCCATTTTAGCCAAATTGTTGCTGACAAGCCATGTCTCAAATGTCACAAGAGAGTGAGCACAACTAAACTATGCTATACAAACAGGTTGTTCATCCATGTGGGTCCAGTTATTGGTCCATCATATCATTCATCGCAAGATGACCAACTACTAGTCTTGGACATCCTTAGCTTATTTATGAGTTGTGTATAAAGGTGGGAGTTCCTACAAGTGCCTTTGAAGAGCTCCAACATCCTTTGCCACCGATCACCTATATAGTTCTATCTATGTTTGCAAAGACAGGTGGCACAAGTGCTGAGCTGGTACATTTTCTACTACTCCGAGTTCTTCCCAACAAAGACCAATAACGCAACCTTCTACTAGGAAACCAACTCTGGCTGATTTACAAAAATAGATAGAAGAAATGTAAAATTTGAATCAGTGTCGGCAGCAGTCGATGATGATGGAGCAACGACAGCAATTCAACTACCTTGTTGATTACACCAACGGCCTGAATATTTTCTTTCAAAGTTGCAGCATGTCACAAGGAGCCAGCTCCATTTTTCCTACTCCACCCACTTTACCATTGGTTTTCCCACATTGTGAGTCTTACAAGTCAGAGGATGACATAGAAGATTAACCACATGTGTATCAACAAAGTCATCATTTTCATTACTTTATTCAATATTAAGGACAATGTTTGTTTCAAGTTTTGTTACTATATTTAGTGCTCTATCTATTTGTGTTTGATTATATGGTTGTGTTGGTTTATTAAAAATGCAATGTTTAGTTAATTGTGTTTATGTTTGTTTAAGAAAAATGTGAAAGCAATTAATTGAAAGCATTAAACACCGAACATCACAAATAAACCAAAATGCTATGTTAATCAAGCAAATCATTTATTAATCCATGAATATCACATAAACTCCATCTCCCCTCTAAAAATAGAGAAATTATCTAGACATGATGAAATACAAATTAATCCAATAAAATCTCATCATCATCATTGTTTAAATCCCAAAATGAATTCCAAATCAAATCCATAATTAAAAGGATGGGAAAAGTAAGTTGTGCAAGAGTTTGTTAGTAAGCTTGGGAAAACCAACAGGTGATTAGTGGAACTTGGGTACAATGAGTGAGACTAACTCAGAGCATGAAGTAGGTACTAAGGTGGGCTGAAGCACTATAAAAATAACCATGTCTATGTGCTACATGTTTTGATATACTTTAGATATAGCAC
>JAYJMB010038282.1:0-22183 GCA_036873735.1 Pouteria campechiana | reverse complement strand
ATTCAAATAAAAAATTCGAACCATCAAGTCTTCATCGATGAAACTCAAATTCTAGCCCCTTAGATTTGACAGCCATTCAGACCATGCTATGCTACTAATCTCGTGTGTCCAGCGAATGGCCTTAAAAGTATAGGATATAATTTAAACGATCGATATATGTAGGCTTGCTTTTAAACATATTATTTATTATATTTTAAACAAATTCATAATTAGACATAAAATGCACGTATGTATTAATATGTAGACAATATGATAATATAATATTCAAGCGTGTCATATTATTTGAAATTAGATATTTTGCTTTTTTTTTTTTTGTTGGTGAACGTAAATTTCGAAAATAAACGGTTAAAATGTGAATAATGAAAAATGTGGGCCTTTGCAGTCGGCCTGTGTCAGTTAAGCCCATTGCTTCCAGGGTCTTGCAAGAGTTTCGTATGCTGGTACAAGTCCAAAAATTGATGTATTGGACGGCCCTGATTTTCCCTAGCCATGTAAATATCTAGCCCCATATATGCAGGGAAAAGTGATCCTCTGATCAGGAGTGTAAATTAGGTTGGTTCAATGAACCTGATTTTGGCTTTAGGATTGGAGTGAAAATTTTCAAGTTTAGATAGGAAAAATTAAAGAGTTTTAACTCAGCCTGACCTGAGAATGGCTGAACTTGGGTACTAATTAACCACGACTTACCAATCAAGTGGTATATTTGGATGGCAGGAACTAACTCCTAACGAAGTACGTAAATTTGAGAAGAAAGAGGCTGCGATTTTTCAGCTTTTCCTTTCAAAAGAAATCCAAAGCAACTCAATCATGGTTTTCAGAGAGCGAGACTGTGGTTAATCTGTGTTTGGTTACAACAAATATCATGAAATTTTTTGGGGTTTCATTTCTAATCAGTGGAGAAATTCATGAAAAGTAGATCTCCTGCTCCTTTCTCAGATGCATTTGGATTGTAGTTTGAGAGTAGGTTGAGTGTGTGCTGCGCGGCATCCCTCTACAGAATGAGCGAAGACGTTCCCCGAAAATTACGAATTACTGTGATAAATCATCCAGTGACACGTCATTCTAGCCCAATCATGTTATCTTGAATGAAAATTCAAAATAGCAGTCATTTGTATTTGACGGATCACTTTACCCACAATTGTTCAGGCAATTAGCTGAATTTTAGTATGTTTACTGGGGCAATATATTGCAGAGGTTATGCCTGTAAATTGGCAAAACAAGCATGTACAGAGTCCTGAAAATCTAGACCAATGTGGAAATGCGTTAATATTGCTTGGTCGCCATGGATGGGCCTGGGTGACCTCATTGGTTGGATGAAAATGATTTTTTTTAAAAAAAAAAAATTCTAAATATCTATCTATCTTAATAATTCTGCTTTTTCCAATACTTAATTATTTTTATTATAAGAAGGCTGTTTATGTTGTATTTATATACTTTATGATTAATATTATCTTTAAAATACTAATTTTTAAAATTTTTATTTATTTTTCCCCATCCAACCGATCGGGCTCAAAGCTGACGGAAGCGGTTAGAACTAACTCCATAGGAACAAGCAAACCATGTAATAACTTTGTTCAATTGTAAAATAGACCTTTAAGTTTGAATATTTGCAAATTAAATATTCTAAATTTCAGAATATTGCAAAATAAATTTCAATATTAAAATTCATGGCATGATTTTAAATATTAAATGCATTAAATATGATGTTAAATTATTCCAAAAACTTTATAGAATCAAATTTAATCCATTATATATATATATATATATATATCTAGAATGGCCTTGCGAATGTCACTATCAAGGTTTATTTTGAAATATTTTGAATTTAGAAGGTCTATTCTGTAAATATTCAAATAATGATATTTATTTTGTAATTAGGCAAAGTTTCATAGTCTATTTTAACCAAACTTCCTGTGTAATTTTTAAAATTTTTAGAAATCATGAAGTTTTCCTCATGTCCAATCCAATCATCCTTCTTGGTTTCATTGATTTAATTAAAATTTAAAAATATTTTCTAGCAAAACACAAGTAGATCTCAACATTAAAAAAAACAAAAACAAAACAAAAGAATGTTTGGAATGATATATGAATTTTTGATTTGTTATATCCCATTCAAAATTTCAATTAAGGTAAAATTTGGGTTCGCGTAAATAAATATGAAAATAATTATAATGAATGAATGATTTAAATCTAATCAAAATATCACGAATCAATGGAAACTGTGAAAACTATACTACTGCCACCATGGAATCGTTCTCCGTGACATTTGCATGGTTGCCATTAGAATATGGCACGTAGAAATGTGTAGGTGACCAATTCGTACACATTGAAGCATAAAGTTACTGAGAGAGAGGCAAAAAAAAAAACTCGTAATCGCCCAATACATTCCGAAGTTTTATTAAGTCCTTTATACATTTATTTAGCACCTGTGTATGCTTAGGAAGATTGAGTGGCTTTGAGAGTAGTAAGAAATTTTGAGTCGCCTGTGAAATTTCTGAATTTGGGTTAATCAATGGACAGTAAGTGCCTTGGCATTTAGCAAGAAAGATTTTAACTCGCCCAAATAGCTTCCCCATATGATTTCCGGCTCATGGTGCATGTTATGTTCAAAATCCTCCACAAACTAGACCTTCCAAATTATTGTTGTTGGTGCGTCGCAACCTTTAAATTAGTTAAAGGATGAATAAATATGTTTAGTTTGATGGAAAAAAGGGTGAAAGACTATATATAAAATGAAAGGTAAAATCTACTTTTTTCCAAGCTGATCTAATATTTAATTATTCATAATTCATTTACTTTTTCATACTATTATTGATTTTTAAAAAATATATATATTATTTATATTCATTTAATGATTGATATCTTTATTCTACTTCTTTTACCTTTTCTTTACCTTTTTGTCTCTTTTTTCTCAAATCAAATACACCCAATTGGTGAAAAAAAGTTAAGAGAAAGGTAAAAAATAAAGAGAATAATGCAACATAACACGAGATAATAATTAAAAAAATAAGATGAATAAAAATAAAATGAAAAGATATATTGAATGAAAAGATGAAGGATAAAGATTAAAAATTATATAGAGTAATGAAAAAGGTAGAATCAATTAGCCCAGCCCCAATTTTAGAACCACTGCTTCTAATTAATCTGTTACAAAATTCACCTGCAACGAAGCAACCAGTGGAGACGCCTTCGAATTCCATATCCATGGTGGGACCAAGCAACCGACCTGAGTAAAGTAAAGAGGAGAGAAGAAGAGGAAAAAAAAAAAAAAAAACCTTTTTATTCTTTGGCATTATCACCCATCTTTCCATGATCGCTTTCTGATGTAGACCGTCGCATGTTTGTTTCTAGCCGTCCATTATTAATTAGGCCACCAAAGTGTTAGCATCGCAAGCTAGCAGTGAATGGGACTAACCGACGAAAGATCTCACCCATCAGCGTCAGTTTAAAGCTTGACGCAGTTCTTTTGTAAGTTGTTATGAACTCACACTGAAAATCCCGTTTCCTTTTGAACGAGATTTGGACTTGCCTGAGATTTTCCGCCGAGTGGATAAGTACCTCCGAAGGAGTATCACCTGGGCGTTTGGTAGTTGGTACACATATGCACGAAACATGTGGTGTATATATAGAGGGTCTCTCTCTCTGGATTGTATATTTGCAAGTTTAAAATTACAGAGAGGAGACTATACTCTGCCATCAGACAATACGCAGCCATTCATAATTTTCAGATGTTGTCGTCTCCGTAGCGAGCAAGCTGCCCCAATATTAGCTTTTGAACAAGGCAATCTGAATATTAATCGCCGACACGGTTCTGCAATTGAAACTATCTTGTATTTTCATTAATCATGACCCAGCAATTTAATGGTCGAATAATTGATAACATACGTAAATTAATAATGAAGGTGCATCTCAGGGCTTAGTTTGATTTAGCTGAAGCGTATCTGCGGATCTTTGATAAGTAGTTGAAGTTGAAGTTGAAGTTGATAAACAACTAAATTAAATGAGCAGAAATCATTTGATATAGTTAAAGAAAATAGCTTAAAATTATGAAGTTGCTAGACAAAAGACTAAATTATCTTCGCTCAATGTTCATAAGTTTATTTGGGTAGAATATATTAAAAAGAGAGTATATTAAAAAAGTATAATAAGAAATGATATAAGGTTTTTGTAATAAAAATAAAAAATAATTAAAAATATTAAATTAAAGTACTTTGTAAGTCCAGAAGGAAAGGGGATGAGAGTGTGGCACTATTATACTCCCTCCCTGATGCATCTATACAGATACTCTGAGTGTTGTCTAAGATTATACAATTAAAATATTTAGATAAATTAAAATAAATAATTTAGAAAATGTTAATTTAGTAAATAAATATAGAAAATTAAAATGGATAAGGGTTAAAATCAGTAAAAAATAATTAAATTATTTATATTTTTATCTATCTTTTTAATTAAAGGGCTATTTTATATTTATTTAGTTAATAAATGTTCACTTTATTTCTACCTATTTAGTTTAAAAGGTGAAAATTGTATATAAAAAAGATAAAAAAATTAATGATAAATATAATTTAGTATGTTATTAGTATTTTAGAAATTATGCACTATTTATAATGATAATTTAAGAAAATAAAATTTTAATGAATCGAAAAGCACGTTGCACATGCTTATGGCGTATTCCATCGAACCCGATTTATTTTTTAAATATACTTATTTTAATTAAATAAGCTATAGAGTCCAAAAATAAAACAAATCATAGCAGCCTTAATCCTAGCCTTATGAATGCCCACTCCAAACTACGAATTAAATTAAACGGACAGGATCATTCAACCAATTGAATCCGCCCAATGAAGTTGCAGATCCCAATCCTCAATGAAGGTGCATCTTCCAATCCTATGGACAAGATTGCTTAATCAATACAAGTTGTTACACGTTTATTGCTTTGGATGGCCTCCACAAATGTTCGAAGTAGCCAAGCATTTTCGATAAGCTGTCACCGGTTACAAAATGGAGTTGAACTATCACCTTAGTCTTCCCGATAAAAATATATAATAAAGTAACTGGTGTGGTAAGAGGTATTTTTGCCTCTCTCCCCTCTCTCATCTGTCTCAGAAAAGAACCCTAAAAGACCTCTCTACAAGTAAGTTCTAAGTTCCCTGTCTCTTTCCTCTCTCTACTCTCTCTCAATTTCCTACTGTTAATTTCTTTTCCGTTTTCCTCTTTCTAAAACCACTCAAATTAAAAAATCATTTGCATTTTCTCTCTTTCAAAGTAAACATAAATGTATGAAATTCTCTCTCCTTTTTTTTTTTTTTTTCTAATGTTTTCATCTCGTTGTCGTGATCTCGATAAAAACCCAGAAACATTTCATCTTTCTATTCTGATTCAGAGTCATTTAATTTGGGGTTTTCTGGGTCGATCTGAAATGTGTTGGTGTTCCTGCTTCTGCTGTTTACCTTGCGATTCCGACCGTTTTTCTCATCTGGGTCTGGTAGATCCCTTCTTATTAGAAGGGTGTTGCGTGATATTCCGGCGGAGAATTGTTGATCCTACTCATACATGTGCCGATTAGCAGACCCGGTTGGGTCCAAGTTCAAAATTTGGTCTACGGGTTGGATAGGAATGTGTCTGAGATTAATGCTGATGTGTTGTTAGTGGCCATTCAATCGATGGACTGTTTTTCAATAGATTTTGGGTGGTTTTTAGCCATTTGACTGTGCTGATTGTTGGGATGGGTTGATGGGATCATCGTCTCTGCTTGGATTTTCATATTTTGTACATCTTCACTGAATGCTTATGTGGGTTATATGTGCATGAATGTGTTCCTATGTACCCGGTTTGATTATCGTATTATTCCTTCTCTTAGAAAATCTATTGGCTTTCGTCCAGATTGCAAGAGCTTCCCATTACTGTTCATTCCATTCCTCAATTATTTGCTTGTTTTCTATAAGATTGACATTGTCAGCATTGTAGGTTTCGTTGGAGTACAAGCAATGCAGTAGATGGGCTGAGTCTTTTCGGTGCAACTGTTCATTTTCTGCTATCTTGGGGCGTCACTGCAGTTCTTCTTAGGTCAGCATCAATGGAAGATGATGGTGGATTGGGCATTCGTAACTGGGGGTATTATGAACAGTCGCTGAAGGGAAATCTTGGGCTACAGCTCATGCCGAGCATCATGGAACGTGACCAGAAGCCAATGTTCTCAGGCCGCGATTCCAGCATTGCACTTAATGGAGCCTTCGTTAATCGTGATTGTGGCATTCCTCCATCAACAGTCCCAATGGATTTTGTTAGAGACAGTTGGATTCACCAGAGAGAGAAGTTCCTCCAGGCATTACCCTTGAACCCACATTTCTCAGTGTTGTCTGAAGCCTCTGCAACTCACCCTTTGCATAATCTGCCAATGCCTGAAGCAGCAAGGGATGAACGGCCCATGCAGGTGGAAGATGCTGATAGTAAGAAAGATGGGCCTTTAAAGAAAAGGCCTGAGGGACGAGCATGTAAACCTCCAAAACCCAAAAAGAATAAGAGGAACCCAGTTACACAAAAGGAGGAAGCTAATGGTTCTGTTCCACATGCAAAGCCAGCGAAGAAGAGCATGGACCTTGTGATTAATGGTATTGATGTGGACATATCAGGCATTCCCATACCTGTCTGCTCATGCACTGGAACACCTCAGCAGTGCTATCGATGGGGTTGCGGTGGTTGGCAGTCAGCTTGTTGTACCACCAGTATTTCTATTTACCCCTTGCCAATGAGTAATAAAAGACGGGGTGCAAGGATTGCCGGACGGAAGATGAGCCTAGGTGCCTTTAAGAAAGTGTTGGAAAAACTGGCTGGTGAAGGCCATAACCTTTCTCACCCAATTGACTTGAAGAACCATTGGGCTAAACACGGCACCAACAAGTTTGTTACAATCAGGTAGATGTACAATCCAGCAACATTAGCTTGGCGGCCTCCTGTTGCATTTGGTATGTTTCTTGTGTGTATATATATGTTTTATTGCCTTCTGCAGGGGGGTTCTTTTTGAATAGACTGTAGTCAATGAATTTTCTATGTTATGCTTTACATATTTTATGAAATTCAGACAATTGGCTTCTTTGGTGGTGTTCTTCTTTCTGTGATGTGTGTTGTAAGGTAAAAAAATGGAGGTATCAATTGCTGGTTGAGAGGACTTTGGGATTAGTGGCTATGGGCTTATTTGTTTTCTCAATTGTTGTAGGATAAATTTTGCCCCTCTTTTATTTTTACAATTATTGATGAGTTGCTTCTTCCATGAATTCCTTGTTTTGCTTCTAGTTGTTAACAAGACTATCTATTGCATTTATTTGTGAGCAATCTGCTATTTGCATTCTTAGCTATAGTTAATTCATATTCTTTGCGTAGGATTTTTCACAATTAGATAGGTTTGATTACTAATTGGAACTGGAAATGCCTGCTAAACCATTTTCTAGTCTGCTTGGATTTTGTGCTGCCATTCTTGTGCCAAAAGTTAGAATGAAATAGGTGTATGCAAAAGGAAAATAGAGGTGGCAATAGCTTGCTTGGGAAAGTTGAATATTTTAAGTTGTCAGCTTTGTTATATTTTTGCCATTTCATTTTGTTCATTTTCTGCTGTTTACACTTTAAGAAAGAAAATTTTAGATAATGTTGTCTTTAGATGCCTATATCTACTTCCAGTTGTTAAGAATATCCTCATTACTGGGCCTCATGTTGTGTCTCAAGGATCATTTTCTCTTCATAGAGTTAATTGCAAGTCATTATGCTACTTATCTGAACCAGAAAATCAGTTGATTACACCAGATTTGGTATGTTTAATTGCGACGAGGTGTACATCTTTTCGGTCTCTTGAATAGCAAAGTTGTCGGGGGTAAGACCGATGCAGATATGGTGCAGCTGTATTGGCTGTATTGTATCCTATTTTCAAAACCATGCCCTGAAAGGTCATAAATGCTTGAATATCTTCTCATGTTTTGCATGTGCAACTTTGTTTGTAACTTTTTCAGAAGTTTTGTTACAAACCGAGTGACAAAAATTGCTTTATATCAGCTCAGATCACTTCTACAATACTGATTACTGAACATGATTTATGTGTTTTTTAAAAATGTTTACTATCCATAAAATATATGCACTTAAGTGTATTCTGTATGTCGAGGCTCAGAAAACTTCTGCAGGCAGCAAAGGAGCAATTAATATCTCTGTCCTTTTCCACTGGTTCATTTTCATCCAGGTTACCATTTTCACTGTAGTGAGATTTTGGTTTTATACCCTTAAATTCAGATCAAGTTTTAATTTGAATTTATACCTAGAAGACTAGAACATAGGAGTCAGTTTTTCCTCTTTTAACAATAGCACGCATATAATGTTGTAATGTTCTTCAATTGAGTCTTGGATTTGATGCTGTTTTACCATTGAGAGTAGAGAAACTGTTCTTCACCGGCAAACATTGTCTGTTCTTTTAAAACAGACCACCCTACATGTAATCTTGCACCTGGTATGACTGAATGAGGAATAGTTTGTATTCAAAGGTTTATATAGGATACGGTATATCTGGCGTTCTTAGCACTAAAAGAGATTTTCTTTTTCTATGTGAAGAGCTAAAACTTCTGGGGTATGATGCTCCCTAAGCTGGAGGCCTGATGCTCAAGTTCTATACTTTGGTCCCAAACTCAAAACTGCCACACACACTGGAAATTAGCACAATGATGATTGAATTTTTAACCCAACTAAATGGAGTCAGTTACATCAATCCAGTTATATCATTCCACTGTCATGGATGCTTACACATTTCAAGCCTGGGTCCTGAAGCCTTTTATTAACTATAACATCCATTGACTTCACCAGATAGGGTATGTTAGCAATGTGATAGCAATGTTTTTAAAAATGGACCACACTGGCCAATCAGACCTGTTTCGACTGGCACCAATGCCTTGCTGCTTCAGTTTTTGGCCTAAATAACCAGAAAGCAGACAAAATTGCCAGAACTGGGAAAACAAGGCAGTTAAACCATTGAACCATTTAACTAACGAATTAAATGCAATAGCAGAGAATTTTACATGCATCTAAGATGATGCTTAATTTAATGATATGGAGGCTTCCATTTATGCTCTTGATCAGCATTTGACTCAGTCATTTTCCAGAATCTTTTTCCCATTTGAAAACCTATTAATTAGTCATTTCAACATAGTGATAATCCTGTGATTCGGACTGATCCAAATCTACAGTTGAACAGGTTGTAACCACACTGCTTGCTTACTGATTTGATCAGAGATTCAGTTTTTAAAACATTTTATAATAGCATGTCTTAAGCATAATAAGAATTCATCTCTTTGTATAAAGATTTGGTATCTAGACAGACATTTGAAATGACCAATCATGTTTTATATGCAATCAAATAGGGAGAAAAAGGCTAATGTGTCAGTACTGTTATACTGACTATTATAATCTGTTCCTGGGTATTATTTGTCAGAGTTCTTTAAATGCCTTGAGGATGGGAAGTCTAAATTAGTGAGATATATCTAAAAGAAGTTTTTTTATAGCGAGGGGGGGAATCACAGAGTCATAGAATAAGTATTTTCCTTGTAATCCTGTTTGGATAAGATGAATGGAAACGTTACACAGGTAAAGGGTTAAACATTACATGATAAAGCATTTACTTCCTTTCCAAAGAAGGTGAACGTTCTTTGGTCTATTACTTTGCTATCACTTTTCACTTTTATTGACATCCTTTCCTCTCACTGCTTGTGTAAACATTACAATACTTTTATCCAAACAGGGCCTTTATGATTGAGAATGTTTGTTTGAAAATGTCTTGTAAATAGTTATAGGTACAATTTTGAAGTCACTTTCCTGATTTGTCAGATGGAACAGATCAGAAAGGAAAGGCAATTATGTTAGCTGTGTAGGGGATGACATTAACCATCAAGCAAATAAGGTTAAAACAAATAGAGGGTAATGATGAAAAAAAGTAAGGTTGTTGTTGTGGTTATATATTGAATCAACCCTTGGAAAATGAAATTTTTCCTTTCCCTTTAATCTCGGCAACCAGGCAGGCCTATTAGTAGTGGGAGAAATGAAATTCTCCCACATTCAGCATCAACACATTTTTAAAGCTATTATAGAAGCAATGAATATATAGATGTCCTTCAACATGCGAAGGTGAAAGTTGATTGATTCTAGGTTTAGTCTTGTACTTTGTGGGAGTTACATAAGCAGTGAAAATTGCTATAGCTGCTGAAAAATCAGGTGTTTGTCAATATCATATGCCTCAAAGTATGGTGCGGAAGATTGTGTGCGGTTTATGTAACTATCCAAATAAATTGAATGGCTATATTAAGACTAGTTGGGAAGCATTATTTAAAAATTTTGAGCGATACATTTGAAAGTTGATAAATGGCTATACCCATCATGATGCCTCTTCCATGTCTGAGTCCACTAGTAATAGACGCTGGAGGAGCATCAATCAGCTGCAATACATGCTATATTAGAAAATATATGTTGCAGCTGTAATCAGAATGCTTTAGAGTATGCATCTGGTAAAAGGGTCAAGAGTGTTACTGGTAGTTAAAAAATTGTGGGAGTACTTAAATTATTTTTCTCCATCAATTTTTATTATGTTTGCATCCATTCATTTTTAGATGTTAACTGCTTCTTACTTTGTTGTTTACTGAAGATTCAGAAAAAATCGTGGTAAGCCAGTTGTAGTATTTTTCTAATTCTTCCGTGTCTTCTTTGCAAACTTTACAAAATAATGTCTTTTCAAAGATAACTGCTTCTGTATGTGAGAACAGGGATGAACATCAATCTGTTGTTGCATCCATAAATGCAAAATCTCATTCTTGGCAGTTTCCTTCTTTGCAAATAGCTTGGAAAATTGTGAAACACATGGGCCTTCTCATGATATTAACAAAAGAAAATTCTTGCTGCATATGAACTATCTAAAATGGTTATTAGTTATTTAAAATATTTTCAAGGATATATTACTGCATATTGTGAAGTACTTGACAATGTATTAAATTATGATTACGTGCTGAATGATTAAAGACTTTGGATATTTTTGTTACCATGATATTATCACAATTTTATTGCATGGTTCCATTTTCATGGTGCTGCCACCTTGCCAACTTAGTTTAGTGTGAAGAAGCTGGATGATGAATATCCCACGGCATATTGTGAGTCTTTAAGACGTTTTAATGAGCTGACAGAGTTTGAATTGATAAATTAATTGCAGTATTCCTCAATATGGGTCTCAAAATTCAAGTGTGACTTGTCAACTGATGCGGTGGATTTACCTTTTTGGCACTTAGAGATTTTTCCTTTTGGGGTTTAAGAGTGTTTGATAGGTGGATGTAGCAAATGTGTAAAATGTTCCCCGTCCGTTGTTTTTTCGTGTTATTTTACTGGGGTATCCTGTGCTCAGGGGGGTTGTGACACCTTGCCCAAAGAGACTGTTAACCGTCTTAAATCAGCTTTTGCTGCCCATTTTTCACACATGTACACCATGCCACATGACTGACAATCGACTTGGAACAAGGTCAGCTGCATTCTTCATTTAGATTTTCCTTTCTCATTATGTGATCTTTCGTTAGTGATTATTGTGTCAACAACCTTGTTTTGTTTATGGTGCCACCCAATTTACCTAGTCTCTACATAACATAAATGCATGGGGTTGCTGGCATTTTATGGCTTGTGTTTCTTGCGAGTTGATGTTAATTAAACTAATAAATGCCATGCCAATTGGACATTTATGAATGAAAATGCATTAAGCGTCATCAAATTTTGGTGAGGTTTGCCAGATGACTCCCCTCATTTACCAATTCCATTCAGCTCTTTGGTTGCATCTAGTAGACATGGACTCTCTTTTTCCCCTCCCGGGCGTTTATCATTTAAACTGACACTGTAGCGTGACGGTACCTGAGCAGTTTGTATCAAATTTTAAGCCATTTTAGGCGAACTTGAAAGTTACAGGGCAAAAGAGTAAAATTGCAAAACTTGAGGGATGAATATGTAAAAACTTCAGATCATGAATTTATTTTGAAAGTCGTCTAACGTAATAAAAATTTTTGATTGCAGATGAATCGAATGGAATGGATCAGCGATGTAAATGACTATTTATTATATAATGTTTTACGAAAATGATTTGGGTGTAAATCGGGTTGAGTTATAATAGGTCAACTCTAGATCAATAATTTAAGTTTATATCTTCTATATGTACATTTTGATCTATTTGAAATACTAATTAATTATACTAGATTTACAAAGAATAAAGTTTGACAAATTAATCCTAAAAATAAATATATAAGGATTAATATATTAAAATGAAGCTTAAAGTGATATGACTTTCAAAGGAAAAAAGTAAAAATAGTGTTGGGTTTTAAAATTACAATATGTAAAATGATTAAAGGTAGGTTTGTAATTTTATTTAAAATAATGGATAGTAGATCAAAGATTAAATGTATGTATTTTTTATTAAGTTATTAAAATGGATTGGTTGGTTTATAACTATATTAACTTAACCTCAACATATTTTTAAATTGGGTTGTTTTTTTAAGTCAACTTGATTCTATGGGTCAGAAATAGTGTCTTAATCCAACCTAAAATTCGAGTTGGGATTATTCATGTCTGGGTTGACTCAACTCAATTTGCACTTTTAGTTTTAACCAGTTTTATCAAAATCGGACCAGGTCGAATTGATTGGTTGTCCGATCCGATCTAGCTTGGTTTGGTTTAATTGCATATTTTTTTAAATTTTAATATTATTAGTAGAATAAATGATAGATTAAAGCAGTAAAGTTTTATACAAAAGATTTATATATTTAGGATTAGATTTTTTAAAATTATTCTCTGTTATTTTTTTATTTTTTTCAAAAAAATAAAAAAATTGGTTCATTCAGTTGAATTAACCGGTCGAAACAGTTGGAACAGGTACTGGACGCCTAACCCGTTTAATCGCCTGTACGGTTCTGATAACACTGGTTTTTAACTAGTAATAATTAATCGCCAATTCGCAAAAGGGATGTGATTGAAGGTTTATCGGAGATGTTAAAGCAAACGCCGGTCTAGGCCTTTGAGGTAACGATTGCTTGCGGGCGGTTTAGCTTTTTGGGTCTGGTGTTTGAATGGGTTGAAGTCACGCTGAATTTTGGTTTGGATTGAAATGACGTTTAATTAAAATATAAATTAAATTATCCTTAAATAAAGTTATATATTTATTGATGGTTTAGATTCCCTTTTTCACTTATTAATCAGTTTAGCTCAAATAAAAAAAATAGTGGTTATAATTTTCCCTGTTAATGCTGTAACGTGGAATTAAAAATAAATTTAAAATTTAGTTATACTTTTTGTGTGGGCACATATTTAGTTCAAATAATATATTATAATTAAAAAAATGTAATACGTGGAATAATTTAAATTTTAGTTATCATTATTTATAATAATTTTTATTTTTGGGTCTTTTGTAGTTTTAGGTTGAATATACTCCCAACAACTCTAAATTTGAGTTACGCATATTTGAAGCAAGCCATCTAGGACCCATCCATCCACGTGTAGAATCAACTAATCATCGGTCCTAATTACTTACCCGTGGTTATAAATGATCAACTAACCATGGACAGTTTATTTGTTGCTGTAGATCTAGAATATTAGAGAAGTGCTGAAAATAAATTTATACCATTAACGTTGGAAGGATATCACAACCTAAATGTCTATGAAGTGCTTGTCATCATATTTGATGGTAAATATATTTATCTCAATATTTATATTAATCTTTTTAAAATCTTAACCATTAAATTCAAAAATTCTATGATAAAAGTCTATAAAGCCATTCATCAATTTATGAAGTAGAAAAGAAATAATTAAATTACTTTTTACCACGTGTATGTTAATTTATGATATATCAACATATTTACGGTGAAATAAAATAATTTTAAGAAAAAGTTGATCAAGTATCTATCAAATTGACCAAGATAGTCTCGAAATTATTTAAAGTTATTAATTAAAAGAAACAAAAATTATTAACTCGAACTTTGATCCCATTTTTTTAGTGTTGGATTGAAACCCTTAAAATAGGATTTGAGTCGAGTTCCAGTTTTAAGAAATAAGATCCAGGCTTGCTTGTGATGCAACCCAACCAATCTAGACCCCTAGCTACAAGTAGAGATTGTCACAAGGGAGCACTGAAGGATGATGATTTGTCATGAAAATCATGATCTATGCCTCACAACCAGCTCAGTCCTGGAAAGGAAAAACAGACGACGGTCTTCAGCAATATTTTCCGTTGTGCTCCATCTAGAAACGAATCATCCTTGAGAGCAAACAGGTGGACTACGTGGCTGAAGAGTTAATGCTGCTTTTTAATTGGAGGAAAACGTTTTGAGTTGCAGAAAATAGATTTGGGATTTCCAACTCTTTGATAGTAATGGATTGAGAGCCTTCAGCAGAAACAGATGACAAATGTCTCTAGAAAAACAGTCGAGTCATGTTCTATGCAATAATGTGGATGTGAAAAGAAAGAGGCAGCAGTTATATGTCCCTGCATGATCTGAAAATGATGTCACTGAAATTACTACATGCTCTGAAATATGACCCCAGCACACCTATTTAGCCAGCATCATCCGGACAAACTCCTCATAATTCACCTGCCCATCTCCATCCACATCTGCTTCCCTAATCATTTCGTCCACTTCCTCGTCTGTCAACTTCTCTCCCAGATTTGTCATCACATGCCGCAGCTGCATTGTCATCATTTTCATCCACGGTAACAAATCTTTCATTTTCCAACAAAAATAAACCGTAACAGAAAAAACAACGGAGAAAAATGCAGTTTGCATCCATGATGCAGAGTTGAGCTCATTTGGACGGTCCGGCTTTACATGGTCTGCTTATGAGGCATAGGCCAGGCCACAAAAATTTCTAGCTGTCAATTGGTGTCTTCTAAAAGTTGCCCTTTGCATGCAAAGGTTATCCACAGCTCATAGCAGGGGTTTTTCAAACTGTGAACTAATTTTTCAGGCAAATGACAAAGATAGAGCCACTAAATGGATAGCCTAGAATCACAGAAAGATGGTCCAATGGGTACTTATATAGAGCTCAACACACTCTCAAAAAGACTTGTAGTCTTAGAGCAAAATGATGAGAGAGTTCAATGTGCAGTTCATCACAAGAATTAATGCTCAAATTACTTCTCATTGCAAAAAGTATGGCTGCTTAAGTGCTAGCTGGAAGCACATCAAACAACATATTAATGGACTTCAGCCAGTTTGTAAATGTAGTGGAAGCATTGCAATTATGCACAAGTAATGAGAAAGGGAGGGTCGGAGCAACTAACCTCTGCAGCAGAAATGAAACCATTTTGATCCTTATCGAATACTTTGAAAGCCTCCTTTAGCTCCTCCTCAGAATCAGTGTCCTTCATAGTAGATATATCAAGAAAGGTTAGAAGCATCTTATTGAGGAGGCAACTAGCAGGATAAAATAATATCTATCAAGAAATAGACGCACAATTTTCTTCTTCGGACAGCACATATATCAATGTTAATGTGGATATCAAATCTAAATTAATTCTTTTGTCTAGTCACAAACATTCGAATTCTGACTTACCATTCATTAAAAAATGAAATGGGCAGAGTCGTGAGAAGAAAACAAAGCACTCCAACAGGATGAAATCCATCTTAAAACCTAAAACATGCTTCATGCCATGCCACTATTATATGCTCTCATCAGATTATAATTTTCTAAACAGAAGAATACCCACACTTCTATGAACAAAAATGTACTAAGAAGCACCTTAACTTCATGTGCATGGGATAGTGTCCATAACCTCTACTCATTAGACAACTACACAGCAAATTCCAGAACCCCAAGATAGAACCATACTGTTATTCTGGGAAATCATAACAGGTGCACAAGCTAATACCTTCATTCAAGCAATGGAGATTCAAGCCACATCAAAGATTCCTGACAAAACTAAGATTGCATACTGCAGTGTCAGGCATTTCTACCCATTATTTGGAAGACACCAACAGGATAAGCAAGACAATCATATGTCTATTGATGTGAGCCTCTCAATAAATTGGCCAGCCTGATTTTACTTCGGGTGATATCCATTGTATCAACAGCCATTTGATGTGGCTATGACGTTTTATGTAAGCCATCATCAGCAATAATGGGGTTGAAGGTTTGCATGAAACCTACATGTTATATTTCTCTTACACTTATATGCATCACAGAAACTGAGAAAACCTGAAACACAAGAATCAATTGACAGATGCAAGATCCATAGACAAGATACCTTGGACCAAACTAAAATTTATAATCCGAGAAAGAAGATGCATGAAACATACAAATTAAACTCACTTTCATCTTGCGTGCCATCAAATTCAGGAACTCAGGAAAATCAATTGTCCCATTTTGATCAGCATCAACTTCATTAATCATATCCCGGAGTTCAGCTTCAGTTGGGTTTTGTCCAAGAGATCTCATCACAGTACCCAACTCTTTCGTCGTAATGCAGCCTACAAAAGAAATGCCAAACTTCATCAGCAAAATGGTAGCACCAAATATCACATGGTTAATGGCTAAATGGACCATCAAGTATGATTTATACGCTCACAATGTGAGAGCCAACCAATCACTGTCGCAGCTTGTGTTTTACATAGTAATTTTGAATCTGCAATATGTAGCATCAGAGTTTGATAACTTTTGAGATTTTATGTCCCATCTGCTAGGAAACATCCTCACCATTTGAGATCTAGACCTAAACAGCTAACAAAAAAGGTCCCTGGGTCCATGGAACTGGCAAACAGCCAGGTGGGTCAATCATTACAAGGGAACAGCAAGAGCATTTGGAGACATAAAAGTTTATGCATCCTTCTGATGCACTTCTAAAAACGTCCAAACTTTATGCTTCCTTTGGGTGCACTTCTGGAATGTGTAAAGTTTATACGCCCTTCTGGTGCACTTCTGGAATGTGTAAAGTTTATACATCCTTCTGGTGCACTTCTGGAATGTGTAAAAATTATACATCCTTCTGGTGCATCTCTGATTTCACAATTGTGGAACTGGTGGATTTCAAGGTTCAATTACAATCCTTTCAAGATTCAACTAGATTTAGTTTTGTGGCTGTTTTCAAATGTAATGGAAGTTAGAATGGCTAGATTTAAACCGCATGTATAAAAATGGATTCTTGGGATGGAATTGGGGTTGACTGTTGATTTCCCCAAACAATTTGAAATAGTCAGCAGCAGGAGGAGGAGGAGGAGAAGAAGAAGAAAGCAAAATAAGCAACAGTTCATTCATATGCAAAGAAGGCAAGGGATGGCTGTAGGAAAGATGAAGCTATCAACTAGGAGGTTTGACAGCCTAAAAAGATTACTAGTAAAAGATTACTGTAGTAAAGTTAAAACTATCAACTAGGAGGTGCAAAAGCACAGAAGGCAGATCCAAAAGGACTTACCTGGCATTGAGGAGATGACTAGGGACTCAAGTCTTATTCACTTACCCAGAATAAGATTATCATAGGAGGCATTGGCAAGAAGACTGGCAAATCTGAACACAAGTACATGGTGTTGATGGTGATTTGAGGAAAATGTGCAAACTGGCATTGTAATTGAGCTTCGCCATTGTGATAGGAAGCATTGGTAAGAAGACTAGTAAATCTGAGCATTAGTGCATGCTGTTGATGATGGGTTGAGGAAGATGAGCAAACTAGCATGATGTTTGAGTTTCACCATTGAATTAATATGCTTCACACATATAAGATTCAACAAGATAGACAGCTATTAACTACACAATGCCATACGTAACATGGGTTGGCAATGGACAAGGAATTTAAGTATGCATAAAATGATTTCAAATAAAAATGCAAAAAGCCAAGGCTATAGAAGGTTTATCCACAAATTAAAAAACAATGAAGAAAGAACCAAATGTATCAGAATATATAACCTTTGTCTTGCAATTACATAGGAAATAAAATTTCAAGATGAGAACATTGGTTCCATGTGCCTATATGGTATTAAAATATTTAGGAAGTACAAAAGGAGAGATTGAACATGAATTACTTAAGAGGGAGAATTAATAACCCTCAGAATTTGTTTGTAAAGCAAAGATGGCAAAATTATGCATCAAACAAGGTCCACACATATAAACACACAAGCAAGTACAGCTCACCTTTTAAAAACAAAATCCATGGGAGAATCATATCAATTACTACATTTCTATAGACTGGATACTAGACTTAACAATTCTATATACCCAAATTATTTAGAACAACCTTTGCAATAGACTGTCTCAGATAATGTGTGTGGTTTTCAAGCTTTTTGTGTCAATCTCGAGCCTACATGAAGGGATTCCAGACATTAGGTTCGCAAATCCATGTCAAAATTCTGCCATGGCTTGTTATATCCAATCTCTTCTTAACAAAGAAAACAGAGGGGATTGTTTACCGATAATGTCCAAAAAATTGTTCTATCCAATCACTTCTTAGCATTGAAGCCAAAGGGGATTGATTTAGTGGACATAGTCCACATGAAGAGAAAAGAGAAATGCTACTTCATGAGCAAGAATAGTTTACAATATAACAGAAAGTAAAACCATCGTCAAAACATAAGCACAGGCAAGCACAAAATGATCACATTGATTCATGTCTTTGATTTATTTATTTATTTTCCTTTTATGCAAGATTACCAAAGAAAAAATATCTTGGTGCGAAGCCTTCAAGTATCTTTTGGAGCATAATTTTCAAACCCTTCCACCACCACCTTGTCAATAGATGGTAACCCAAATGTGGAGAAAACAGACTGGCTGAGTTCGGCTATAGGCAACAGATCATGGACTATAGAATCCAAATTAGAAACTTATAGGAGAGTACCATCATCAAAAACAAAAATCAAATTGTTATGACAATAAGCATTAGGTTCTACAGCAGGCAAATCCAAATAAAAGGACAAGGACAAGATGAATAATATGGAAAAACAAACACTGATGCGTTGAGAAGAACCCAATGGCACTTGGCAGATCCTAACCACAATTCGGAGAGTGAAATAACGAAAGAATCAACATACAAAAATGGCAACTAAAACCAGCAAAAACTGGAAGTAAAAACTACAATGGCACAGATAACAGCAATATAACACCTACAAAACCCCAACCCCTTCAAAAATTAATTGAAAATACATTATCAGAATCTGACG
Organism: Pouteria campechiana; assembly: GCA_036873735.1. Lineage (NCBI taxonomy): Eukaryota > Viridiplantae > Streptophyta > Magnoliopsida > Ericales > Sapotaceae > Pouteria > Pouteria campechiana. The sequence continues at coordinate 3,002 of JAYJMB010038282.1, read as the reverse complement.
ACAAATTACTATTCTGAAATAGATCGATGAGAAAACAACGAAATAACACGAGACACAAAATGTAAATCTATCATTTGTATATTCGGCGATCAATCACCAGATCATACCAAACAGCTATTTCTCGATCTTGAATATAAAAGAAACGATATCAACACCAAAATGTTTCGATCTAGAACCGAATAAAGATCGAAATCCTTTCGAAATCACGATCAAAACACGCCTTAGCTCGGTCAACAGCGAAACGACACCGCCTTGAACCATATACAATGAAATCTATGAGCGCAACGAAGATGGAAAAGAAGATGTGGATAAGGAGAAAATGGGATTCGGAAATGGAGAGAAAGGGTTGAAAAATGAAAGAAGAAGAAGTCTACCATCTCCGTCTTTGTCGAAGAGGCTGAAAGCTTCCTTGAATTCGGAGATCTGCTCTTCCGTCAGCTGCTCTGCCATCCTCCCTCCCGCGCTTGGAAAACGGAATCGCAAGCAACTGATAAAAGAGAGAACTCAGAAAGAAACGCAGCGTCAGCTAAAGTCGTGTAATGCATACATTAGTGCCGCCACTGGGACCACAACCGAATCGGAGCTGGCACAGCTTTTCTACGCCATGCTTTTGACCTGGAAACAAATTTAAAAAATAAAAAAGTCCTTACGTGTGGTGAGGGCCATTTAACTACTCATTTGATCATAACACAAATCATGACTGACCTAACAAAATAAAAAAAATATTATTCAATGCTATATACTAATTTTATTACATCATAATCATATTTATAAAAACTTAACGCACATCATATGTATATATATGTATACTGTGGAATCCAATACGTCTAACTATAAATTACTTATTAAAGAAAATTTCTTATTCTAATACAAGATTTACAAAAAAAAAAAAAGTATATCTAAATTAACGGTATATATATTTCCAACAAATCATACTCAAAATGGGATGTTACTGATCATACCAAAACTAAATCCAAACCATTAAACTAATCGATTTGTTAGCTTGGGGCTGGGTTGGTGAGAATTATGCATGTTCATGAAATAGATCTTGGTCAACTCCACCACAGGTGATTCTACTTCCATTTTTTATTTTAAATTTGTTATGATCTTCCAGACACGAAAATGGAAATTGGGAATGATTCCCCTGGCAACATGGGCCAGCAGAGCACAGTTGCACGTGATCCATTCTCGTCAATTGTGCTGTGGGTCACCACTAACAAAAGCCATTTTAATAGCTGCTTGCTTTTGGGGGTGGGGTGGGGAAACCTAGGTCTGATCAAATGACGTGAGGCAGGATTCCCTCAGAAGGGGATGATTTGTAACCGCGTTTACCCTCCCCTTGCCAATCCCCTTTTGATTCTCTAGCCTGCTGGGTTAGTTATTTTTAGGGAGATCCCACGCGAGGGATGGAATTTGGGTAGATTACACCCAATATTTTAAAAATACAGAAGCTATATCTCTTTCTTCTTGAAATAGTTAGAGAGCTTCGCCAACATGCATTAAATAAAAAGGTGCTCTCCACCACTCGAGGCTTTTGCGAGTGCAGGTCTGAGGGAGCAAGGTGTATGTAAACGTATTGTCATTGAAGAGGGTGCTATTTATATAGACATTTTCATTTTTTTAGAGATTATTTTCGATGCTCGAACGTTCGCCAACAACTAGGGCGAATATGCAAGAAATGCTTGAAGATTTTCTATAATTGTTATTGAAGATTTTATAAGATTTAATATGAAAATGTCATTATTTCCATTTTAATTATGTCACTTTAAAGGATAAGACCAAGGGGGGGAAAAGGCCCCTTAAGAGCATTTTTGTCATTTAAAAATTTTAATTTTAATTTTTAACAACATAAGTAATGGTTTTTGATAGATTATACATCAAGGATTTGCTTGAAAGATATAAAATCTTATGGATAAAATTATAACAATTTAGCCTATATAATTAAGGATCAACACGGAGGATATAAAACTTTATGAATATATTCGCAAAGAGCAAAGTTACACAATAATGCTAAGTGAAATTTGATCAAAACTTAAAAATAATTATAAAAATTACGTCCTATCAAAACTTAAAAACACCTGTAGCAATTGGGAGAAATGTATTTCTAAGTTCAACTCTTTCTGATCATGTCCTATGGTTTAACAAAATTTCACGGGTAAACTACCTTAGTGTTTGTGTGATTGCTTTCGTACACAACCTTTTAACTTGCTTTGAAATACAATGGCAAGGGCACTGCCTTCATAAGGACATAAAGAAATGGTTGGTTCTAGAGGACTTATCAAATGGGTGGAGTTCATTAGAATTATAACCAAGGCAATGTATTTCTTTAGCTATGGGAGAAGCGGTGCACTTCTTGAAAAAGGGTCAAGTGTACCCTTACATTCACTCATGGTTGGTCAATTTAGAATGCAAGTGCTTTATGGAAAGTGGGATGAAAGCCCTATCACTATGCAAAAAATTAGCCTTCTTGATGAAAACATAGGGAAGTCTATTTCTTTCTTGATACTGGAGCAAAAGTTTTTTTAATTTCTATATAAGGACAAAGTAATTGATGTTTTGAAGACACTAAGGTTTGAGATTTCAGCTTTGGGCATAAACGGAAATAAGATGTATGAATCATCTTAGTTCCTTGTATCTCCAATCAGAAGACTAGAGTAGTGTGAACAGGCCTTTAATGTGCAATGTGAAACTTGTTTATTTCAAACTTTAGTTTGTCGTGATTGACATTTTTTTGTTAAATTGGACTACAAATCTTGACTTTAACTTGTCACAATTGATATTTCTTTGTTATTTATCAAATTTCTTGTATTTGTCGGTTGTAAAATTCTTAAGTTTCATGCTATGTTATCGCTCATAGTTAATCAAATTTCAACTCAAAATTCAACCCAAGCCCAATTTTCATAATAGGGTTAAGATTGAAGTTTTACAAATAATGTTAAGATTAAGGTTGAAATTTTACAAATAGAGTTAGGATTATAATTGAAATTTTACAAATAGAGTTA
>JAYJMB010038271.1:0-33346 GCA_036873735.1 Pouteria campechiana | reverse complement strand
CCAACAGGCATGGTATAGGATGTTCTACATCCAGAATCCATCTTTCAATCATTCATGGATGATTTTCTTTAAAAAAGACACTATTTTCTCTCCGTCTCTTTGGTTTGCGAAATGGTGGGAGTACTTTGGTGCTATTCATGAAATCTTTCCTCAATCTGTGGCTGAAGGATTCAACCACTTTATTTCTAAATATGCATCCAAACCACATGAACTATGTTTTCAAAAAATCTGCATCTTTTGCATGAAGTTTGGATTCGCATGGATCTGCAAATGGGAATTTTGTTTCCAAGCCAACCAGAGCCCCTTCCCTGCATCACTGGCAAGGGTCTACAAAGTAAAATGGTGGGATACATACAATGCCTCTTCGGCATATCTCATTAATGTCCAGAAATTCTTCAATCAGCTCCCTTCCACAAAAAAGCAATCTTACATTGAAGAAACAAAGGAAGGAATTTATCTGGCTTTCCAAAAGACGGTCATCCAGAATCGTCTTTTCTTAGCCAAGTCCCAGAGGATCTCATGATAGTCCTCAGTCAAATCCAATCAGAGCTTTCTCCAGCTACTTCTCAGCATCAGGCTTCTCCGGCCAAATCCAGAGTTGAGTCAGAAGGATCTACTAAAGATCTTGCCCAGGAGAACGAAGACATGCTCGGACTCACTGAGTCCCAATACCGGGTTTTGAGAGAACTCAAATCAGACACATAGGATTCCTCTCTGGTCTCCTGTACAATCAATGGACGTTGGTCTGTCATCTTGTCCACATGTCACAGAGCGCGCTCACCGTCGTCAGAAGAATCTTGTCACCTTTTGCGAAGAATCTGCTTTTCGGTGAAAAAGTACTCGCCAAGTCAAAAGTTGAACAGTAACCTGTCGGCATCCCCTCAATCACGGAGCAAATAGTGAAGATTCCTCCGCTCCTCAATCATGACTAGTATCCGAGGCTCATCTATAAAGCAAGATCCTCTCAGCTATGAAGGGAGAACCCCCGGGAGTTCCTCTTGAAGGTTCAGATGGTGCTTCCTCTCCTCTGCGAAGGCGAAGATATCCTTGTCTCCTTTACCCAATCTTTTGTAAAAACCTCATCACTATTGTAAATCGATTTTCGTTGGAAAATCACAGCACCTTTTTAAGGTACAATCCTTTGTATTTTATTTTGTGTTCTTAATGACAATCATGGGGTAATATCCCCTTTTATGTTCTATGACTAGTAGTCTTTCTTCTTCTACTTGATTTTCCAGTCTATAATATCGTTACCTAAACAATATTATTGACAATTTATCGTGATAATATCGACAACATCGAGATTTTATCGATAAATTGTCGATAATATCGATAAAATCTAAGATATTATTGATAACTCCTGTAATTGACAGATGATGCCGTTTTAATGTGGTTTTTTTATCGCTTGGTACCTAAAATGATATTATTGACGATAATATCGTCGATAATATCGATAATGCAATCACCGGACTTTGGACAAATTTCCCCTTATAAAAGTGTTAATTGATTCATTTGTATTATGTTTGAAAGTTACTTGTCTTAGCTTCTTTTTATGATAATGCAGAACTGATTGGTCCCAAATCCTGACCGGCATCAGTAGCATTTTAGTGAATCAACTTGCATCATACTCATGCTTCCTTGGATAGGCAACAGTGTGAAATCAAGCCCCAACATTTGAAGATCCTTGGTGTTCTGATGACTGAAAAGTTCTCCTTGATGATTGTTGTTGACTGTTTTTGAATTTTGTTATTAATGTGAATAGCATAGACTTAAATCTAGGGCTTGTTTGATTATGCTTTCATTTAACGGGCAATCTTAATACAATGGTCATAGTGAGTCAAATGGAATGACATTTGTTTGCCACAACGAACTGTAATTATCTTTTTTCTTTGTCCCATTTTTGTGTTTCTTTTCTCTTTTTTGTTATTTTTTTATAATAGCCAGAGACCCCTCAGGCTAGTACCCCTGCACCTAGAGGTTTTGCCATACCATATTTTGTTGGAAACAGAAGAAGTCTTCCATGCTTTCCCCAAAAATTTGTGCTAAAAGAAGATTCTCTGAAAAAATCTGAAACTTCAGTTTTGTTTTCCATAGCCAAAGCAAATTTCTTGGTGGAAGTCTTACAGTTAGAAAAAAAAAAAAAAAAAAAATCATGTTTCCACTGTCTGCAATTTTCACCTTCCAATCTTCTTGTGTAAAGGGAAGTATTACACTCTGTGGGGCACTTTTGTGTTATGAGATGGGGAAGGAAAAGAATTCTTTTAGGCAGTTGTACTTAATACTCATCAGAAGCCCTGAAAAATTTGAAAATGGATGAAATGCTGCCCATGATACGAGATGGGCCTGAGATTGCTTAGTTTAATAAACAAGAAAACGTTGTTTCCTAAGCATAGTAGTTTGTCTTTATCTGCATAAACAACAGAATGTTGCATCCTAAACTACTTAAGAGACGGTGTTAACTGTACTATTGGTTAAAGGCAATGACTAAAAAGAATTAATGAGCAATTCAAGTAAGTGGTAACATCTTATGATTAAGATCATGAGTATTGGTGTGGTTTTATATGTATTATCTGTTTCACATGCTTAGCTGCAATGTAGAGAGATTCTTTAGAAATTAGTTTCATAAATTGCCACAAAGGGAGATGTGTATTATGCTTTTCCAGTTAAGTGAGGGATACCTTTTGGACAATTGCAAGTTTCAAATGCATGTTAACCTTATGCACTGTTGCTCAAAATATATGCCACATTGGTGGGACGCCTGACCAATGAGTAGAGTGGATTCCCCCTTTGTGCTGCCCTAGCACCACAAAAGGAATGGGGAAATTTTTTGGAAACACTGCCAATGTAGGGGACTGGTCTGATTTTTGTGCTTGATCATCTTCATTGGTCAAACTTGGCATACAAGTAAACAAGTGGCATGGGAAAGGCATGGCACTGTGGTTTTTCCAAGTACGAATGGCATATTTGGAGGAGGGAGAAAAAGGCAAAAACTGAAATAATGGATGACAACTCAAAAAATTGGTGCAGGAGTTTCAATATTATTAATGCGAGATGGTGTCTTGTGGCCTCTTCCTTCTCCTCATAGTATTAAGGGTGGGGGGAGGGCCAGATACCTTTCTAAAGCTTTTCGAGTCCAACTCTGTCTTTTCACAAGCTCGTGGGACATCCAATGCCTTTGATTGGATTTACCAGAAACAGGTCCAATTGCTTATTATTCATGTAATGTCCCTCGATTTACAGAGAAGCCAAGTGAATGTTTCTCTTTTTATTATCATATAATTTATTGCCTGTATTACCTGTGCTACTGACATATATCATGCTATGGTGCTAAAAAATATTTGCCATTGAACAAATTTTTGTTGTTGAACCTTATAAGTGTTCTATCTTTTAACAGCCATTAACAAATATCCACTACTTTTACTTTCTTGAATATTTTTTTCCTACCAAATAATAGCTTTTCATCTGTGGACATTGGTTCAAACCAAATAATCTTATTACCTTTTGTTTTTTGTTTCTTCTAAGATAACTACTGATCATGAAACTATTGAATGGAATGGTTTTTACTTCTAGGTAGGGGTGTGAAAAAACTAAACCAACTAAACCAACTAACCCAACCCAATTTTTCATAGGGTTGGGTGGGGTTTTTTAGGAATTAGGATTCAAAATTTAGGTTTTAACCCAACCAGATTTGAAAATAGGGTTGGGCTGGTTTGAAGCTATTTCAACTTGACCCAAAGTTTAACTTGCTTTGTAAAGTACTTGTTATAATATTATATAGATAAATAAAGTGCATATATTTATTTGAACATTTATATAAATCTCTTTTAAGTCTTAACCATGAAAATTTTAAGATGATATATTAAAAGTCTTAAAAAGTTATAAATTTATGAATGAAATAAAAAACTGCTGACTAAACTGCTTTTTGATCACAATTTTTTTAATTTATACAAAACATTTATATATTTATAAATATATTGATAATAAATTTATTTTAACTAAATTTAATCATATATTTATAAAATTGATGAAGGTAGTATATAATTTATTAAAATTTATTAATTAAAAGTAATTTTAATTGTCAACCTAAACCCAAACCCAAATTTTATAGGGTTAGGGTTGAGTTAGAGTTTTAAAACTAGGGTTAGGGTTGGGCTAGAGTTTTAGGAAATAGAGTTAGGGTTGGGTTGGCCTAAGCCTGGTTCAACTAGAATCAATTTACAACCCTAATTTCAGGTAAGACCTTCTTTCCTAGATTGTTTGTGGATCATCATTGTCAGCAATGTTGCCATCCAACGCCCTAAGAAAAAAAGAAAAAGAAAAAGAAACAAAATAATTATAGTTCTCCTAAGGCTACTTTCCCACCATAAATTGGGAATTAGGTAACCTTGCTCTTGGGTATTGGTGCAAATGCCAAGGCTTTTCCCTCCTTGATAGATGCAATGATCAGTTTTCCCCCCTCCTTTTTTCCAATAAGGGCAGGTTGCCTTTCTAAACTTCTCTCCTAATCCTTCACAACATGTGAGTGGGATGGGTTTTTGGAGACATGAGAAATTGATAATGTGGGCTTCACCAAAGTGATTATGCATTGAGAATTTGCAAACTTAAATTAGATCATCTTTATACTTTTGATCAATTGTGGTGGCCCTGCCTAACATGCATATGTGGTGCTTAATGTCTTGCAATATTAACGGAGTTAGCCCTAAGTAGATCAAAAGTAGTTATAGTTTAAAAAAGGGCTCAAGCTCCTTATTTGCCTATATGGACATTTCTTTCATAAAGTGTGTTTAGTAGTGATCCACAATGCAACATTTTCAGAAATAGTATGGTTACTTCTTTAGATGCTCCATTATTAGGGTTGAGTTGGCATGCTTGATTTTATAAAACTATATGATATTTAAAGGAAAACATCATGTTTATATGTGATATGCAGTTAAATTGTTCGTCCATTATGATAATGTGGACTATAGGCTATAGCAGCCCAGTATTCTCAATTTCAATTTTATCATTGGTATTATTGTTGATAACATTGTTTTACGCCCCCACCAATACATTAGTGTAGTGGAAAATGAGATTTTCCTCTATTTTGCATTTTCCATGATAATATCAATGATATTGTGCAGAGACCAAAAGAGAACAAATGAAAATCGAATGATGCAAATGTTTTTTTACTACGAAATAAATGAGACAATCTTCATTTATGATATTCTCAATTAATTACACTTGCCGTATACATAAAAAAATTATATGGTCACATTCCGGAAATTGTATATTGTATACATAAATGAACAATATTCATTTATGAAGAAAATTTTTAATTAAAAGGAAAAGTATAATGCATTTAGAGACCCAAAAAGAACACTCTTCTCTGAGTAGGTGTGTTTCTTTAGGGTCATCGAGAACATTGGGATGACTTGAAATTTGTGGATCGCCTCAAGTTAGTGGGCGTAGAACTGGGTTAACTTAAAAAATGAATGTTTAGGGCCTCATTGATTTATTCGGGAAGGAATCAAGATTGAGCGACCTCTTTGTGTTTAAACTTAAAACAAACTAGAAAAAATAGGTAATTAAGTTGTTCGGCTCCCTTTGTAATTGTAGGAGGCCTAGGAAGGATGGGAGACTTTGACTAAGTCATAATAGGGTTTGACTTGGTAAGTCGTGACTTAGTAATTCAGAGATTCGACTAATCTCATATTCCTGAGAGAAGCTTAGGAAGAGTAGAACCAAGTAGTTTGGGGATTTGATTTAGGAAAAAGTTAACGACTTGGTGACTTAGTGAGGGCTCAACTCTCTCGATTACCCGCAAGAGGCTTAGGAAAAGCAGGACAAGATAGACAAGATATTTTGGATTTAGTGAATCACGACATTTAATTCAACGAGTGCTCAGCTTTCTCAATTACTCGTGAGAAACTTAGGAAAAAGTGGGATTAGGTGGATTGAGTGTTTTGGACTTAGTGAATCATGACTCTATGATTTAGCGAGTGTTCAGCTCTTTCAATTACTTGTGAGAAGTTTAGAAAAAGTAGGATCAGGTTAATTGAGTTTGGTTTAACCTAAGATGGTTTCAATAGGTTGACTCAATGAGTTATGATTCAGTGACTCGACTCAGTCGTAAACTTAGATAAATCGGACAAATGAGTGAATGGTAATCTCTAATATCTCGTGGAAAATGAGAAGTGGGCGATTTCTGCCATTTAGCCTGTGAGAGACCATAGAAACAAGTTACAAGTGACATACTCATGATGATTGGATTGATTTAACTAGTTGGGATTAAGCTTAATCATGATGAGAGTAGGCCGAATCATAGTTAGTACTAATGACAACTATTAATGCTATTTGTGATCCCTAAGTCATCTTAATTAGACAACTTAGAATGATAGGTGGGGCCCATGCCACCATCTCTATGATTTGTGGATCCCAATTTCGCATGGGGCCCACTTAGAGTTAAATTCCATTTGTGGGTTCTCTAGATCTCCTTTCTTCTTCAAAAGCTCTACCTAATCCATGCTTTAGGGATTTGCATTTTAACCCAACTTTAGGAGTAACCCATCTCTCAGTACCACCATTAATGGAGTTGAGAAGTTTTCCCAGTTCCGTTGATGGTATCAATTTCCTCATGGGTTTCACTTCCTTGAGATTCCCAAGGTTGTTAAATAAAGAAGAGTTCACTCAAAGAGTCATCTTGATTTTTGTTCAAATGTAGAGAGCCATCTTCTACCATTACTTTCTTCATAGGGATGGGTTTCGAGGCACTTTAATGGAGGTTTGCCTCTTCAAAAGTCTCTTGCTCAACCCATTAATGGAGTGGAGTTCATAGAATGTTTTGAATTGTTTAAGTTTTTCAAGTTTAATAGCTTAGTTCTCATGATTCCTTAGGTTTAAAGCCTTGAAATTTAAGCTCTAATAACACCCACGCACACATGGCTTGTAGAACCCACCACATCATGAGAAAGAAGAACCATTATGCACTGTGGCAAGATCTTACCAAGGTTGTCGAGCAACCGTGGCAGCCATTCGAGCATCGAGGACTTGCCTTGAGGGGAAGAATACTCGTTGAAGATCTCTGTATTTCTGGAATTTGTGCTTATTTATAGGAGTTTTTGAACATCGGTAGTGTTCAGCAATGGTGCCAGTAGTGTTCAGCATCTTGAATGTTGGCAATGTTCTGCAAATGAAAGATGATAGTGTTTGGCAAATGAAAGCTAGCAATATCCAGCAATAGTGCCGGTGGTGTTCAGTATTTTGAACACTGGCAGGGCTCATCATCTTGGATGCTGGCAGTGTTCAGTAGATGTTGCTGGCCATCAGTGCTCAACATCTTGCTGCAGTTAATGTTCAGCAATGGTGTCAGCAGTGTTCAGCATTTCGAACATTGTTAGGGCACAACATCTTGGTGCTGGCAGTGTTCAGCATTTCAAACATTGGCAGTGTTCAGCATCTTGGTGCTGACAGTGTTCAGAAATGGTGCTTGCAGTGTTCGGCATTTCGAACACTGGCAGGGCTCAACATTTTGGTGTTGGCAGTGTTCAGCATTTTGAACACTGACAGTGTTCATCATCTTGGTGATGGCAGTGTTCAGCATTTCGAACATTGGCAGGGCTCAACATGTTGGTGCTGGCAGTTTTCAGCATTTCAAACACTGGCAGTGTTCAGCATCTTGAATGCTGACAGTGGTCAGCTTTGGAGGCTGCCAATGCTCAATTTGGAAGATGGTTAGTCCTCAACGCCTTGCTGCAAAATCAGTGTTCAGCAAGTTGTTAACCATCAATGCTCAACATCTTGTTGTAGTCAGTTTGGATATTCATTGAGCATATTTGGATTATTATTTAGCCATTATTCAACTATTTAATAAGTCAAGCCCCTTTTTATCTGAGACGATATCATCATAACTTGAATTATGGTACTCTCTTCTTGCATCGTACATATTCTGAAGATGATCATTCAAGATTGGGCCATGGAGATTCAATTAGGGCCATCCATTTCGCAATTTAAAGCTTCTAATATTGATCCAATAGTTTGGATCATCCAAAAGATATTAATGATTTTGTTGTATTTTACAGATAAAATCCTTATTTTTGCCAATAATTTCTCTTCATTTACTGCTATTATCTTTTAGTCCTGAAAATTAGGACTCAAACTCTCAATTTAACATTTTCAACATAATAAACCCCCACTTTGTTGTTGTTTCGGCTTTGAAATTGAGATTGTATGATGCGAAAGTGAATTTCAATGCTCCTAGAGTAGATTAAACAGAAAATAAACTTTTCAAGATCAATCAAGAGTTTTTAGGATGGCCATCTGGATGCTGTGCAGTAGAAAATTATTTTTTCTTCTAATTTTGAAACCACTTGATGTGAATTCTATGGGATGAAATCTTCCTTTTTAAATTGTTGGGTTGTGGATTTGAATGAGTTTTTTAGATTTGGGAAAATTTCCCAAATTGTATGATTTAATTCAGATTTGTTTAATTTGATAAATAAAAATACTTTAAGATGATATGTTTAATATAAAACACAGGATCAGATTATTAATTTGTGATTAATTAGGGTGTTGGAAATTAGTGGTGATTTGGGGAAAACCTCTAAATTGATGTTTAGGTCCAAATTAGTGATAAATAGAGAATGAGAAGGATATAATAGGTAAATTTGAATACGGAGCTACATCAAAAGATTTAGTAGATTTAATAATTTCAATTTATTTTAATTAGACCTTAATTAGAGCTAATTTATAATAATTAGAGCTTAATTAGGGATAATTTAGGGCTTATACCAAAATGAAATGATTTGGCCCAAACTAACATAGTGAGATAAATGAATAGATGTTTCAATGTGTATTCCATAATAAATCACTAATTAGATATTAACTTTTATAGCCATTAATTAATAATATTATTAATTTATTAATAAATAATAAAATGGGCATGATAATTATCATACTTGTATGGTCTTCTATTTTTATTGTTTATATGTTTTTATGATGACAAGAACTTATACATATTTAAGTTATGAAAAATTTGTAGCAAGTTGTACTTGTGGCATGAATAAATGGTAAAAATTTGTAGTTTTCACTATTTTTTCGAGTTAACTATGTTGGCCAAGTTCAATTCAAAAATAATACTAATCATATTTGGTATTCTTCATAACTTAACATATGAAACTAGGCCTAAATTTTTGTTTTCTCTTTAGTTTTATTTCCACTTCTATTCACTAATGTATAAGTCTCATATGTATCTCCATTCTTCACTAAATTTTTAGCTTTTAATGTAGTGTTTTTGGCTCTATATTTGTATTTATATTTATCTTAATTTACCAAGAAGTTTCATTAAAGAAATCTCAGTTTACTTATTTTTACTGATACAATTTCCAATAAAATGCTATTATCTCCAATAAAAATGATAATATGTTTTTTCCCAAAACACTGTATCAGCCCATATTAGACAAATACAAGTGGCCCATATGGCTGCTATAAGCTGATGTTTGATTCATGATGTATCGCAACAGTCAAGGATCTTAAAAGCAAAAACTTGTCCTTGGAAAATTTACCAAATTAGTGGGTTTAATCTGAACCTGTTTCCCGCTTGGGTTAGGTTATGGTTTCCGAAAATCAGGTGCTACCTGACCCAACATGTAAACCAGGTTGGCTCTAGTTGTGGCCTCAGTCAACCTTATCCAAATGGCCAAACCAAACTTCAGTGTTAACTGCCCCTGATATATCAAGCATCCTTTCCCTTTCACTTTTGACCCACACCCTGGTACATTTGTTTTTCTTTTTCTTTAATTCTTTAGATGCTATTATTTTGAATGCTACCCAATCAGGCATCATGATGTCCCATACCTTGATCCCACATGTCACAACAGAGTGCCACTGTTCTCCTCTTCCCCTATCTCTGGTATCAGCATCCATTTCTCTTTTCCTCCCCTTGCTGCTTGTGACACCACCATGCCTTGCCTGACTGCTACAAATCTCTCTCTCTCACTCTCTCTCTCTCTCTCTCTCTCTCTCACAATATATGTGTGTGTGTGTGTGTGAATTTTTTTGATGCTGCCATTTTCAATGCTTCTCAATCAGGCATCATGATGTCCAATACCTCGATCCAACATGTCACAACTGAGTGCCACTGTTCTCCTCTTCCCCTATCTCTGGTATCAGCATACATTTATCTTTTCCTTCCCTCGCTGCTTTTGACACCACCATGCCTTTCCTGACTGCTACAAATCTCTCTCTCTCTCTCTCTCTCTCTCTCTCTCTCTCTCTCTCTCTGAATCTGTGTGTGTGTGTGCGCGCGCGTGCGTGTTCCATCTTACATGAGCACACCTCTCTCTCTTCCTCTCCTTGCTGTGTTGAGATTTTTATAAACAGAGCCAGGGCTGAGTTTGCACCAACCTAACATAACGTGACCTGTTGTTGCACTGCCAAGATATGCATCATATAACATGCATGCACAAACACACACATGAACATGCACAAAGTCCTCTCCTTACTGTGTTGAGATTTTTATAAACAGCCAGGGCTGAGTTTGCACCAACCTAACATAACATGACCTGTTGTTGCACTGCCAAGATGCGCGTCATATATCATGCATGCACACGCACACACATGAACATGCCAAACACTTTCAAGTGCTTGAAGGTTGCTTCATGTGGCCAATATTGTTGCCATGCACACTAGTGCACTTTCAAGAAATTTAGTGGCACTTGCAACCTAGCCTTTGAAAGTCTTCTGGGCCTAGGTGTTGGCATTTCCTCATTGGATGGATGACTCGTCCACTGTACAGTACTCATGGTGGGCCGGCCCATCATGCTTTTTTTGGGCTGGCTTGGCTGAGCTGCAGATCCAGTCAAATCACCTAGATCATAAAAATTCATGCAGAATAGAAGTTTCTATTAAAGGAATATAATTTTCTTTCCATAATTTACTTTTGTCATACATATTAAATTGCGACTTTGCTTCTACAATATTAAAAGCAATATTTGCCTGTGGGTTATGCTATGTGGCTCATGATATAACACTTTTTCAAAGCTGGTTTTCGGGTTAGGCTACTTTATACAGTGCAAGCTACTTGTTGATTAGCAAAGCTATCTGCATTGTTGGTAAAGCATGAGGATTAACGGAATTGGGTGGGTTTATTTCATGGGTAAGTCCATGAGCTCTTGCCTGAATCATGGGTTTTCTAAGAGTTGTTTCCTGGACTAGGTTAAATTCTCTAGAGAAAAGAGCAGTATTTTTCTCCTTTCTTCTTAATTGCTTGGATTGTGCTTGTTTATGAAGCTTACTTTTCTAGATGTTTGATATTTGTGATGAAACAATCTTGCAGCACACTCAGATACTACTGTAGCAAGGATGTTGGTAGGAAACAAATGTGATTTGGAGAACATTAGGGATGTTAGCGTGGATGAAGGTAAAGCTCTTGCAGAGGCTGAAGGGCTGTTTTTCATGGAGACATCAGCTCTTGATTCTACAAATGTGAAGACAGCCTTTGAGCTTGTTATCAAGGAGATATTTAACAATGTTAGCAGGAAAGCATTGAATTCTGATTCCTACAAAGCCGAGCTCTCTGTTAATCGGGTGAGCCTTGTTGGTGATGGGATAGATGGATCAAAGCAAGCTTCAAACAGATTTTCTTGCTGCTAGAGGATTTCTTTACTTGCTTCCAGAAATTTTATGGGTCCAATGGCCTATATTTGAGGTTGGTGCATTATATGGAATCGGGTTTTCTTTTGGGTGTCTCTTCTGGGTTCTTTAATTATACCTTGACCTAATAAGAAAGTGTTGTCATTGAATTTGAATTTTTTTCCCTACTTGTCTTGGGACAAAAGCATGTAATGAAGGATTATGGGTAGGACAAATCTGTAGAAGCATGGGTTCATCTTCCTCTTGCTTGGGTGTAACAGTGGCATATCATAACATTTTATATATATATAATATATATATATATACTAGAATTTTATTACAAACTTGCAGAAATAATGGCCAGGCTTCAAATTAGTTGGAATGGTCACACATCGGGTGAAAATTCTTTGCAACACTTTCTAGGACGCGTCTACCACTCGGCTTGGTGCGGATAGTGCTTATTGAGGCATGCTTGTACATGTTTGGTTTCCATAGTTTTCTTTCGATTGTTAATAGCGGTTGACAATTTACGGTGTGCTTGATAACCTTAGGGGTGGTTTGGATTGGTAGAAAAGGACAGGAGGAATTTTATCTTCAGTTATAAGGACATCATTTTCTCCCGTCGGGTGGAAAATCCAAACATTATTGAATTACAAAGTGGCTCACCGAATGCATTAATTGATCGATGGCCTCCACCAAATGGGCATTTCGAGGAGCCCAAGAATGCACAAACAAAGTGGAAACGCCAACTACTTCTCAGTAAAGCCATAGATTCCGAATGTATAATAGCAAGTCTGTTTTTGTTTTGGTTGGACGTGAAAGTTTCCTACCTCGAATGACGATGACGGCCTCAAGACCATCTGAAAGATCCGCATCTTAAACGCATCTATGTCAAGCGAGACTGCGAACTCATCAGATCAGCCATCACCATGACTTTGCGTGATGTATTGTAGGTAAGGAATGACTGCTTGTATGGCATTAATTGGATCATCTGCGTGACGTATACATGCAACTGGAGATAGTCAATCTTGGGCATGCCTTATGACTTTGCGAAAACGTGTTTTCTGGTCACTAGGGAGGCTGCCCATCTTGCCAAATTAACAGGGGGCGAGTGGCCAACAACAGTCGAGTTTCACGGGGTTGCTTGTATGTCATTTTCACTTGTTTCTTTGATATTACTAAATGTTATCTTGGGGCTATAAGAAAAACTTTGATTACTGCATGTTAACCAAATTTGTCATGATCGTTTGTATTGCGCTTTAAGTTCCTGTAGGTGTCTCTAGAAACTTTTCTGAGCTCAGTTGGCATCATCTCTAATGTCACCCACTGCTGCCTTTTGCTTCTAGACTTCGATTGACTAAATTAGCGTTTTTGTCATTTAGCATTCATTTTCGAATCCATTCGGAAGCTATTGCATCTAAAATATCTGAAGAATAGCCTACCATGCCTCGACTTCATCAATGTCATGGCCCACCAAGCTTAAGGAAATTTCAGGCAAGTCTTTTTAACCCCATCATTTTTTATGGCCCTTGACACTGACCTGGTGAAAAATAATAGACAGCCACTCCTCTAATCCTTGCCATCCACTGCACATAGTGGCGAAATGGAGGATTAGGATTAAAGGTTTGTTGGATGTCTCCACCGTCCAAACATGACAAATCCATCTTTTACGCATGTTGGCCATCCCTTAAAATCCAAGGTTGACAGTGGATCTCATCAACTTCGTCCCTGGCTTCTTTCCTTCAATGTCATAGAAGCTGGGGCGGTAGGCTTTTACTATTGGTTTGAAGGCCAGTTTTCCAAGTCCCAGACGCTCGACTTTCAATCATGACTACGAACTACCATTTTCCAGGACTATAACTCTGCTATTCCGGATCAACTACCCTACGTTCTACAAAGACGCAGAAAGCACCCCACTTGTCGTGCAAGTGGCCCTCACAGAATGCATTGAGAAATCTTTCAATGACTCTCTGCAACGATTGAAATTTGGAAATTTGGATGCCTAGCTGCAGAAACTGCAAGAAGCCAATAGTACTCCGTAATGGCAGCTTGGATCACTTCAAATCAAACTTGACATGAATGGCATTGAAGTTGGGTTGCCCATCGTTTTGAATCAAGTCTCAAGTGAATTACTTGTTTCCTTATATTATTTTCGACTTGCAGCCAATTCAATTCAGTACCGAAATGCATCCTTTCATACTGAATCTACCAAAATGGATGACCAGCGGATGGCTCAATTTCAATTGAAAACAACTCCGCTGATTTGTGCTTAGTGAGCCTTTCTTCTTCATCGAATGAAAGCTCGCATTCCCCAATTCACTAATTCCAAGTGCAAACGGACAATTTGAGCGAAGAGATCAAGAGAACAAAAAGTGTCTTCTGCACTAGTAAAAGGATATGTGAATTTTCACATCGAAAAGTTAAATAATAGCAATAATAATAGTAATCCATCAAAACGCTCTCTTTTCAACCTTTTTTGAATTTCCTTCAATGCATTGATGAAGCAATGATACACCATCCATGACCAAATCTCACAGAATCCATCCCTCCATGGGGAACTCCAATGAGATGCTGCCGCATCATCCAACTATGCCATAGAATGGTTAGAGCTATTGCACCACTCTCACTGGCAGCTGGAGATATACCCAAATGATGCTCAGATACCCAACTCCCCAATTTTCCAGTCCACCATCCCCCATCAAGACGACAACGACACTAATGAAAAAACAATTGAAGAAAAAAATCAGCCCCCAAATGATGGAATTTGTAAAGAAAACTACTAAAGGAAGAAAATCGATAAGAGCTGATTAATGCCTCCTGCAGCCCGCCTTCTGCGTCATTGTCATTGTCATTATATCTTAACCTTCTAGAAGAGTATTTCAAATCAAATTTCGTGAGACTTTTTGGGCTATCTTCTGTTCTACCTGATATATGATGGTGTCTTATATTTGTTGCTTTTGCAAGTGGCCACCTTCCATTTTCCTATGCACTTCTTGCACCCTTTTGTCTGCCAAATTGGAATGTTGGATTCACACCCATTTTGCCCTCTCAAGCCTGGGATTTCCAGAATTTGGCCTTTTCAAATCCATTCTTGCAGAAATGATAATCTTCGATTGTCTGGTCAATCTCTTCTTGTGTGTTCATCACAAATGGACCATGCTGAACAACCGGTTCGTTAAGTGGCTGCCCACCAATGAGAACAAATCTGAGAGGTTTGCCTGATTTGTTCCATATGCTGAGCCCATCTCCAAGATTCAAGACCAATGCATGATGAGCTGGTGCAGGTGATGAGCTCAAGCTACCAAACAAGCCCTCTCCTTCAAGAACATAAACAAATGCATTCCATGAATCTGGGATGCCTTGGTGCGCTTGGGCTCCTGGCTTCAGTGTGAAATCCAGGAACATTGTTGGCGTACGGGTATACACAGGAGATTGGACACCCATTGCTTCCCCTGCTATAATTCGGACATCAACACCATCTTCCTCAACCCTGGCAATGTCTTCACTTTGCAACTCCTGATAGCGTGGCTCGATCCTGCGAATTTGGAACAAAAAAGAGCATTTTTCAAGTTTTGGAAGCCTGCTTCTATCAAAATATGGCAATGAGCACTTGGGTCTGTTCTTACATCTTGTTCGTTGAAGAAAGATTGATCCACAGCTGCAAACCCCTTTGGATTCCTTCTCCTGCAGGCATCTCTGAGTGAATTATCCCTCTACCAGCAGTCATCCACTGTAAAAGAATAAGAGATAAAAAGACTTAGAACATCAAAATCTACAATTGTTCTGCTATGTGCCAGATATAGCTCGGCTTCTCATTCCCAAATCGACACCTGCAAATCACCAGCTCTTATGGTGCCTTTGTGCCCACCGAAATCTTGATGGGTGAAAGCGCCCTGCAACATGTATGTGACAGTCTCGAAACCTGAAACCAAATGCTGATATTTTAAAGGAAAAAAAAATTACAAGAAAGAATCAAAGAACAAAAGGCAAGCGGACTTGAACAAGTCCTGTAAGCTCAAATTTGAAAAACATTGCAATGGTCTGTGATCGAGAAATTCATTCTCTTGGCCAATTGCAGCCAAATCCCACAGTTCGATGATTTTAAGCAAGCAAAACATAACAGCTTAAACAGCTCGTATTGAAAACATTCCACCATATTTGCAGCAGTTAGATGTACCACAACAAATCCATGTAGCCCATTGAACTTATTTTTATTGAGGAAAACAATTGCAATATTAAGCTTTAATTGTCATATTATATAACCCCTGTTTTAGTCTGACTGAGAAAACAAACAACAAAGATGACCTCATCAAGCGAATTTACTGCATAAAAGTAAGAATCTTTTTATAGTGCAAACAAAAAGAGCAGGACCGCCAAATCATCTCACTTTACAGAACGCTATACATTGATAGTGGGACTGACCAGCATTTGTAACTGACTGTTGTTTCAATTAAAGTCCAGCAAATTGTATAAGCTCTAAATTAAAAGCCACATTTTTTTCAATGTGTTGGAACCAGACAACGGAAAGACAGATGGGTATTTTCATACCTCTATGTGGGTGGTCGGGAAATCCAGCAGGAGGAGATACTGCAAGAAAAAATATCAATTGAAAGACCATAAACAACTGTTCTTATTTAACAGAGCAACCCAAAATTAAAAAGACCAAAAAAAGGAAGAAAGAAAGAAAGAAAGAAAAGAAAAGGCAAGGAAAGAAGAAACCCAGGAATCATTTGACACCAACCTGAGAATTCATCCAACATGAGAAAGGGATCGAAATGTTTCAATTCCATCCTGCAAAATTTAAAATCGTCCACTGCAGATCAATTCCCAGTAAGCACTTTCATGAATTGGTTGAAGACATGAAAAAACATGGAATGGCAGAGAAAGAAGGGATAGAAGTTAAAAATGATCAAATAGACAATAAAGAAGAGAGAGATAGGACCTTCCAATGCTTCTTCTAACAACTGCTCCTTCCCCTTCATACTGAGGCTTGGCCAAGACCTTCTTAACGATGTGCCTGGGGCTCTCAAAATGACGGCTCTGATCTGCTCTTGACATCTTCCTCTGTACGTGGGATTGCTGTCTTTTTGCTGTTTGAGAAACATGGAATAGAAGGTGTGTATTTATAGACCTTCTCATGGTCATCTCTAAAATCTCTGCTTCTCTCTCTGTTTGTTTGTAACCTTTTTTAGTTGACGTCTGACCCGGAATGGACCCAGAAGGAAGAGGTGTTAAATTGCAAGCAAGGAAAGAGACGGTGGGGTTGGCCTTCCCTTAGGAAACCAACTGTCGGATACTTGGATTGGATCGGAGGCTGATTTCGTGGACGTGCCCAGCTGTCAGCGGGCTATTCTCCTCAGGATGATGATGTCAATCTCAGGTCATCATGACGCCTTCTTCCTAACTTTGATACTTTCGACAACTCAATTTAAACGCCTTCTTCCTACCTTTGATACTTTCGACAGCTCAATTTAAAGGGGTACATGGAAGTTTCATGCTTATCTTGTTAGTTCAGCACCATTTGACGAATCTCAGAAATAAAAAGGCAAATATCCCACTAATTTTCAGGCCATCAAGCCCTCATGACAATCCAATTAACGGATATCAAATTCAAAGTGGGCAGTGATAAACCTGATGATTGGTGCCATAGGAATATTTGGTAATTTTGATTGGATAAAATACAAGTCAATACGAGGGACCCACCATGAATGTTTTAATGCATTCTTCCCAGTGTCCCGTGTGAGCTTAATATTTGCCTTTAACCCCAAAAGATCACCTTAGCCCAAGATTGGGCCAGGAAGTCAAATACCCCTGAGAATAAGTGAATTATCTCGTCACATTTTTTATTATTTTTTATTTTTTATTTTTATTTTTATTTTTATTTTTTGCCTTTAATCTCTATCCACACATGATTCTAGTCATATTTCCAAGATGATCTAACAAGGCTAGTGGAAAACCCAGAAATTTCAAATGTCATCAATCCCAATCACAAGAACCAATCTAGATAGGCTAATGGCAAAAGAAAGAATTGCAAATCTCCGCAACACTTAGTGGTTACCACTTCTATCTTCTTAATTAAGGATTGTTTGGATATAGTGTATATAAAAGAAGCAGGATTAGAAAAGTAAGATAATATGATTTTAGTAACATAGGCTTTCAAGATTAGGCTTTTTAATGAAAAATAAAAGAGATAATTGAAAAATAAGTAATGATGAGAAAAGTAAAATTCGCAAGTTTTTTAAAAAAAATGGAAGAGAGTTATTTTAAATATATTTTCTTTCTAATGCATCTAAACACATTCTCAAGGTTTTAAACCGACCATATGGATTGGTGAGGGTTTAAGGTATCACACAAGTAGTTAGCATTTGCAATCCTGCCATAGGGCGGGGCCATGTGATTTCAAATTTTTTTAAAAAGGAACATCTTTATCATAGATAGATACTGAAATAGTATATACATGTTAGTTTACATGGTAAAGCCGGCTTGGGTTGCTCGATTACTATTTTACGTCTATACCAAGAATGTGACTTTGACATGTTCCACCTCTGTTAGTTAGACTGCCCACTTCTAGAGGATTGGATTGCCATGTGGATCTTTGTAGCCCCACACACTATTCTTTTAAAAAGTTAAATAGCTCAAAACTTTCGCAAGAGTTCTCCCAGTTGGGTGTTTGGATTCTCGTACCTAAGAAACTTTTGAGGGGTATGGTCCATCCCACTAAAAAGGCCACTTCAAGATCATGATCTAGACAGTTTAATAAAGACATTGGATACTACAATGGGGGTGGGTCCTGCTCATCTCGCCCTCTAAATTCCAAACGACCTTCTTTGCGTCCACCACGCAACACACACACACATATGGGGGATGATCATGTGAGACAGGTTTCACATGGGCAGACGTGTGAGACCAGTCTCAAAATACTATTTTTTTATTTTTTTTACGAACTAGAAACTCATAGTGGGCTTAATCTATAAACCAAGTTTAACAATTTTGGGATTTTTATAAATATTTTTTTATTTTTGAAATTCAGGGGCATTTTTGGAATTTTAAAATCTCAAAAATGCCCATGAACTTCAAAATTTTTTTTTTTTTTATAAAAACTCCAAAATTATAAAACTTGGTTTATAGGTTAAACCCACTGTGATTTTCAAGTTTGTAAAAAAAAAAAAAAAGTGTTTTGAGACCGGTCTCATGGCTACTCATGTGAGAACATGATCATCCTCCTATATATATAATATTCGCAAATAGGTTTATAATAGTTTAAACATTTTTACAATTAGCCTACATCATTTGGAGCTGAACTAATAGTCATTAAATTTATATTAAAATGATATTTTGTCCTTATTAAAAATCTCCAACCGTAAATAACCTTTTCTTTTTTACTTATCCTTATGAAAAGTGAAGAAGAGTTAAGTATTTTAGAACATGTAAATGCCATCTTGGCTTTCGGGACGGCCAGTAAAATGGAAAAAAAAAAATTAAACAAGGAAATTCCTAAAATATATTGTCCTCCTTGGCAAAACCATGAGGGTATTCTGTTGTAAAATGGGTCATGCAACCCCTTTACTTGAAAAACAGATATTTCCAGCAATCTTATGAACTTAAATTTAATGTGGCTTACATTTGTTTGGGAGCCAGATGATTTTTAATGTTTTGACTAAATAAATATTGTTAGACATGGTGGTTGGCTTAAGCTTATTGAAAACATTATGGAGTACGAAATCTTAAGGTGTTACTCAGTGCAACTTATTTCACATAAAAATTTTCCAAAAACTATGCAGGCCAATATGCAAATTTCCCTCGTAAAAAATGAGTTGCACACGTTTACTTCTTTATCAGTATTTTATTTTCTAAGTAATAGCAGGACTCTTTCCGCCCCTGTAATCAATCCATAGGTAGTTGATTAAACGCTAACGGTAGACCAGTGGAGGAAAAGCAAAAACCTGATCTAGAGGAATGGATCTTTATTTGGTAAAGGCAAGGGAAATTAAAGCAACCAAACAAACGTCATGACTGCGGCTTCATTGCGTTTGCGTAATCCTTCCAACTAAGGCCAATACAACCGATATTAATCCATCATTCTCGACTGTAAATTTTGTTGTAGATATTAATATATTTACAAAGCACTAAATTAGCTCTTGCTGTAGGGCTCCAATTAATTTTTGCATCGTAGTTTTCAGAAAAATTACCAAATACCCTTTAATGTTTCAAAAATGCCACCTATTGTTTACCTTTTTCCCATAGGAATTACCAAAACCACCCATCGTTGGGAGAGCCTCAAATACCCTCTTAATTTAAATTTTTTTAAATAATGATAATATCATTTAATTTATGCACAAAAAATTAGTCTTTATGAATTCTATAATAGTGATATATAAAATTTAATTTCATTTATTAGATTCTAACACCAACATTAAGATAAGCTAAATAAAACTAAATTGACTGACTTAAATTTGTTGGTCTCATTCAGTAACTCAAGAGGGGAGGGGTAAATTGAGTAGATAAAAATTATGGCCAAATAAAAATTATTATGCTGCAAAGGAATAGAAGTTAAATCAAGCAGCACATGATATAAAAGATTTTTATAGTAGTTTGGACAATCGCTCTACTTCACTCTTCTAAGAGCATACTTTTCTTATGTCATGGGTTCCACTATCACTTATAATGGAAAGACAATAGTGCTTCTAACATTCTTCCATATTCGCTCTAAGGGGAGTAAACCAGTTCTTCCAGCACTTTTCTGAATTGTAGCTTCAGCAGTCATAAACTAGTGCTCTTAACACTCTTCTGGATTGTAACTCTAGGGGTCATAAACTAGTGTTCCCAGCACTTTTTTGGTCTTCACGAGCTTACTAGGAAACCCACTGCTTTCTAAGATCACCGGCAAACTAAATGATTTTTCAAATCTCACCAACAACTTATACAATCTGATTTTCTCGAGCTCACCAGAAACTCATAAGGCTGATAAATTGCAAAAAGGTTGTGCAATAATTTGCCTCTTATACTATACTGATTTGTATACAAATTAAGTATAGATAAAATAGATACTTAATGAAGCACAAAGAATATCAAAACTTTAAAAGTTTGATGATGATGAAGCTTATAAGCATATTGCCTTTAAGTTCGGTAGAGATTGAATATCTTGAAGGAAATCTTTTCTTGAGAAAGGTTACTTGATTAAGTACTTTTTCCTTTTCCTTTTTCTCTCTCCTTCCTCATCCTTTCTTTGTTGTCTCTACATTACTTTTATAGTCTTTGTGAAGTTTTTGCCTGCTAGTGATGAATCGATTCCATTAGACATTGAAGACCATTCTAAATTTTCTCTCATTGAAAAACTATCTTCTTATTAAGTTGTAACAGTTGGAAAGCTTGTAACATCGACCTTGAAGAAAATGCATTTCTGGTTTTGGCAAATATCGGATAAGGAGATACTACATAGCTGACTCTTTCATTAATTTGGAAAGATATTCATTAAATTTGAAGAGATGTAGCTTCTTAGAATAGAATCATTGACTGAACGAAAACTGCCACTCTTTGAATTTCTTTCCATCTTCAGCTATGTTACATTGTCCGAAATTAATATGCTTTGTTCATATGAATGTTTGTCTATGGAGTACAACTAGCATTGTTCAAAGAAAGTAGCTTCTTCTTGTAAAGATTTGTCCGAGTGTTTTAGCCACAATTTTTCTGAGGAATTCGTTCGAGTAGCTTCAATTTGTCTCAAGTTACTTTCAGACAAATTGACTCTGAGTAAAATCATATAATGGAGTTGACTACTTTGTCTGAGTTATACGGTAGCGCTTCCTTACTTTATCTAAACTTAGTTTTGGACGAATTTAGTCATGCGATAAAGTCCACTTTGTATGAGCAACTTTGTTCGAGTATGCTTTAACGCTTTTATTTGTTTGACGACTCTATCAAGTTCTTACTTTGTTTGAAGTAAGTCTTCATTGAAGTGTAAGGACGATCGAGAGAAGCTTAACTTCTTTTGAGATTTGTTCTGAATTTGTTCGTAATAGAGTAACCATGATGTTATTGATTTGTCTAAAGTTAGACTGTGCTTATGCTATTCTGATTTTGTCTTTTGGTCACAAACAAATGCTGAATTCGTCCAACTTTGTCCAAACGAGAAGATGAATCTGACTTTGTTTGAGTCTATCTAAAGCAAACCTTTATTTCAGGAGGATTTTTGTTGTAGTTGAAACTTCATCCATAGTACCTTGATATCAAATATATTCTTTGACTAGAGTGCATCTTTGAGTGCTTGGATCCTTTGAAAGGCCTAGATGACATGGCTTCAATTATGTTCTTGAGATTTTTTCAAAGTTTTAATATCATTCTTTTTGAACCTTTATGTTTTCTTCCAATGAAATAGACCTTGTTTTTGATATAGTCCTTATATATATTGTTCACTATAATTGGGTTATTTCTCTATGTACATTTTTATACTTATTTTTGCAATACTAAGGAACATAAATTTAGTACCTTAAGTGTTCACTTATATATCATTCATTATCATTAAAACTTGGTTGTTTACCACATACACCATTTAGTTCAACAAAATTATCTTAATAAATTTGAAAATATAATTTGCAACTATTAATATTATAATACGATTAATTAACCTTATACTCTTTTGTGATCCATGTTAACAAGATAAAAAGTAAAACCATAAATATAGATATTTACAAAGAATACAAAAAATCACAAAGGTTAGAGCAAAATTTAGATCCTACAATTAACACTAAGGTAAATAAATAAAATCAAAATATTTGGGTTGAATTATGAGGTAATTTAAGACTATTATTTCAAATCATTTATCTGATCATATAATATTAAACTTTACATTTTTATGGTAAGCTTTAACTAATATAAAATATAATTGTAAATTAACAGCTTATATATTGTATATGCCAGGTAACGTGAGTTGACAACTTCTAATTGAAACATAATTTCAATTTCTTTGGCCTTATAAATATCTTATTTTATTGATATTCTCAATATTTGGTTTAAATTAGTGATGAGAACAAATGATCAAATTGTGTTCTATTTATAAGCATTTTGAAGCTTATCGGAGGACACAAGAAACCTTAAGAGCTGTTTGGATGTGGTAAGAAAGGGAAGAAAATTTCTTACCCTCCTTTATTAGATGAGATATTATTTATTCAAGTGGATCCTACTTTCTCTCTACAATTAAACCTATTTTTTATTATCGATCCTGTTTTTTTTTAATATTTATTTTATCTTTATTTATTTCTTTGTATGTAAACATTATCTTTACTTTTCTGATGTCATTTCTTCCCTTTTTTAATTTCTTGGTAAAGTTAAAATTTACCTTTACAAACAGGCCCAGAAGGGGTATTTAATAATTTCTTAATATTTATGTTAGACTTTATTATTAAATAATAAAAAAGCTTCAGACGGTTTGGAACCAGTAGTTGAACTTGCCATGTGAGTTCATTGGATTCCCATAGCATCGCATTGCCCTGGATTGTCATCCTCCTCGTGCAGCTTGCGTTTTCACATCTGTTGGATGCTTGAAATGAAAAATAGCCAAGCACTGGTTCTACTTGAGCAATCTACCGTCCACGCAGTAAAATTCGAAATGTAGCTAGTTGATTTTGATTATTCTAGATAAAATAATAATGGAAAATAAGATGAATTGAATTTTTTTTTTCCATCATAAAGTTTCATTTGCAGCATTTACAGAATCGCAGCAGCTGTGTATCAATCAAGCATGTAGATGCTAGACTATGACATAGTCACTCTTCCAAGAAAATAAGGTGAAAAAGGGTATCCTTGGACAAAGCTGCACGTTTCTCTTTCCTAGAAATTCAAGGTAAATCATGTTTGTCGGAGCAAGTAACACGTTTTCCCTTGCAATGGTTTCAAAATGCTGACCCAAAACATCGCACGTTGAGAAAGCAACAGGAGGCATCGCTGGCATTCTCGATAGCATGATGTATCGCTGTCATCATCATTAGCATTGACACTGTATCTTCTCCCAAAAATGCTGCTGAAACACCATTTTTCACTGCTTCAGTTCAAAAGCACGGAGATAGATTAAACATGCTGAAAAGATAATAAGTATAAATAGGCAAAGTATTAATGTCAGCTTTCTACAAACAACATGCATTCAAATATCGTTTTACATCTTTTTTGTTTTTAGGGAAAAATAAGTGGATTAAAAAACCCAACTTGTGTTTGTATTAGATTTTGTAAATCTCCTCCGATTTCAGTGTGGGCTCAATTAGCACCAGAAAAATCTTAATGCTCACTCTAACTTACACGTAAATTTCTTATACCCGCTAATATTCACTTTTAATAATTTTTAAATTTGATCTTATTTAAGGCTTTTACTGAAATGAGTTTTTAATTTTTAATTAAATAAATGGTGCTAAGCAAGATGGTTCAATTGAATTTCATCCAATTATGGGTATTTAAAAAAATAAAAAATTGTTTAAATTTTCAAGGAATAATTCCATTTAACTATAATCATAATATACATGATGTATCATATAACATAACAAAATATAATAACTATGCAATTTGATAGAAACCAAGTGCCCATTGTACAAATATGTTAGGGTTTAAGGGGCCTGTTTGTTTATTATTTTTTATATTTAAAAAGACTTTTATCATTTTATTTGTATTTAAACAAATTAAATACTGAGTTAATTTTATCTTTTTTTATAATCAAGTCTATTTTTTCATAATCAATTCTAATTTTATGAAGATTATGTCACTTTATCTTGATCTCTTATTTTATGCTAGAATTATTAATTTCCCCTATACATTACTTTTTCATTTTCTTTCATTTTACGCTGAACTAAACACCCCCATGTCTAGGTTTAGCTTGGTTTAGAGCATGGTGCTCTAGGTTTTTCTGATTCATAAAGTATCTTATTGGCACATGCCCAAAAGAAGAAAAAATTCCATTTTTATCTAAAAGAGAAATCTTTCTCCTGTATCATTAGGCAACACCCACGTGATAAGCCACCTGTCAACCATTAGGTAACCAACCCCTTATCATTTTCGCATGGCCCACCATAGTGAATTTACTGAAGCCAATTTTTATGGTTAAAACGTCCATCCGGTTAAAATGATGATCAGTATTTTAATTATTAATTAGACTCGTTAGGTGGACTTTTTAAAACTCAGTTCTCAATATTCCATGAGTGCTTACGTTTGCTGCACATGGCTATTGATGTTGAATCAAAAGAATCATTCAATGAATTGGTGTGGCCAAACTAATTCCCAACTGCTGTAAATGAACCTGTTTCATTCGTCTCTTCATGCCAAAACAAATCCCAGATCTGCTCCATGAAAGTAGATTTGATAGTACCCAAAATTTCTCAACATCCACTCTACTGAACATGTGACAGGTTGCCATCATCAATCAATTCATTGCCCTCCATCCAATTTAGAAAAACTTCATGTGATTGGTGGAGTCGAAAGCGAGAGTTTGGTTAGCAGTCAAACGTTCAGTGCTACAAATAGATCAGCTTAATTAATTGGAGTGGCTTGAAACGCAAACTACCCAATGATGCATTGGATACACGAAATGGATGGTTAGGATTGATGCATCTAGAATAAGTTTACTGTGCAAGTGTTTGCATTCCCAGCTGGTAGGAAAGGGGGGAGGATAAAAACGATGGGGGATTTTTGCCACATTTGTACGATTGAAAAATGGTTTGATTGGTTGGCACGTCCAGTTGTTCCACTTTGATTTAAAGAGTCCTTAAACTCGGGTCTTTCCTTCCTTTTTGGTAGTTGGGGATTGATTTTTTTATATCCTTTTCTTAATGCTAGATTTCTACTTCGAATGACATCAATCACGCATAAGCATTACGTTTGGGAGATAGGCCCACCACAACGGGACATGGCATGCTAGCTTCAATGCGCGTTCCCCACGAAAGTAACAACATTCTCAAGTCATTCCCGTACATGGGATGGGACACGCAACTCACATGACTTTTGAAGTCATGGCCACCCACAAGGCCACAGCCATTGGCTCACTGGATTTCCCAAGTTTTTGAGTGTATAAAATTTTGGGTTTTCTTATCTTGTATAACTGCTTTTATCTCAGCTCAACCCAACCCAAATCAACCAAACAATCAATGAAATTGGATGGTTGGCATCACTTAATTTCAACCCACGGATTAGACTAGATTGAAAATTGTAGACTCCAGCGACTTCAATAAGGTTTCGAGGGCCAATCCCCCCACAGCAATGATCGAAGCATTAATTCCAAAGTGGCAATGATCCAAAGTTTGGTAATCCATATGCACCATAAAAAATGGGGGGAGAAGGAAATAAAATCAAACACTAGTATCCATCTTATCTGGTTTTATGGACATGATACTTAAGAGACTAACCAAATCTACTCTTCTTGGAGCTGTTTGGAGCAGATAAAAGGGAAGGAAAACATCTTTCCTTTCCGCACACATGTTTATCTACTATTTTTATAATAAAGTCGATCTTTTTACCTTTTTATTCATTATTTTACTGAGACACGCTAAAGTCATTCTCCCATTCTCTGCCTAAACAAATACATTCAATTTGCATACAGTAGTGTAAATGTAAAAAGAACACTGGTTGGTTGAATGATTAGGATTGCGTGACTTGAGATATTTTGTCAGCATTTCCTTGTGGCTGGCTATTTAGTCAGGAATGACTGCTAGCCTAGCTGTTGGTAATTCCGTGTTCGGATGAGCACCATTTGACTGGAATTGATGACCGCCTTTTCTCCATCGGCTGGGATAGTTCACATGTCCACACTTCACTTCACTTTCTTTCTATCCTGCCTTCGTCTATTGTCCATCTTTTCCCCTGGACGCGTGGAAAATGACCACCTACTCATCTATTTCTTGAGCATCTGGAAAGTCTTACTTCCAGACATGGAAATCCTCGCGCAAGCGTCATGCTCTTTTCTCCTCGTGCTTTTCACCAAGGGGCGCTCTGTAATTTGTCTCAGTAACTAATTCATACTGCCCATGCGTTACGGCTAGCTAGATGCAGTTAAGAAAATCTTACCTTGTAATTCACCAGCCTCCAGTCTAATTAACATTGGTTTCCGTTGTATGCAATGCAATGCTCGGTGCTTATGCTAATATCTCAGCAGCCCTCTACCGTGTTGCACTAGTTTGTTGGTTGTTTACGGTGCAAGGCCAGATTCTTCAGAGACAGTAGATTTAGACTTGTGTGGTTGCTGGTGATCGAATAAAAGACCTGAGAGTCGTTATCGAAAAGAAATATCGCTGTCTGCGTATTTACTACTGCAATCGACCTACGCCTTTCAATGCATGTGTGACAACTGTTAGTGTTTGGATATGTTACTGAAAATGACTTTACAATTGAGAGGGCTGAACGGCAAAAGGCGATACAACTTGGACCATACCGACTGTGTAGTCGGATCATTCTAATTTGAATTGGCTAGAAACTTTTGCAAGGAAATGGAATACAGGGCTTTTAATTCGCAGGTGAGCTGTAGAAATATAAGTAAATGTATTTATAAATTTATAAAAAATTTATAAATTTATAAAAAAATAAAATATTTACAATTTATGAAAACAAATTTACAATATAATTTATAAACATAGTGTATCTTCATGGTCGACTGGATCACAATTTTACAAGAAAATAGAATATATGGCATTTACGGGTAATTTTTTATAATTTTATTATTGGCTGCGATAATTGTAAAATAGAAGTTAATTTTTCTATAATTTTTAAATTATTGATCATAAAAGCCATTAACAGAACCGGTGTGATTATTATTTTTTTTGTAAATTTATAGATATATTTACTAATATTTAAAAAATATAGGTAACATATGAGATATCTACATCAACGATCTAAATGATCTTATTATGTCAATTCCAACCAACTCTGATTTATCAAAACATCGTCGGAATCTCTTGAAGACATCTCACGTGGATTTAAAGAAATGTTAAGATAACGATGACGGCTGCCAAGCTTTGGATCAGAGCAGGGCTTTAGATATGCATGCCATGTGCTGAGAATCATTAGAGATCAGAAACTTATTGACCCAATTGAGCTCGTCCGTCTTAATTAATTGTTTCGAATTGTCAAATCTCTTTCCAGTCACCCATTTTGAAAAGAAAGGTATTAATTTCTTGGGAGAAGAATGGACCGTAACGGTTGGATTGATTACATCAATTGACTTGAATCTCACAATTTATTAGCCACATCTTAGAAGGAATGCCCTACCCAAATTGCCATGGGAGATTGTTGGATAATACAAACAACTGGATCAAGTTTCGAAGCTTTAAATTGCTAAATAGATGGCCTTGATTCAATCTCTATGGGTCCAACCTTGGATTATCATCTTTAGAATATGTAAGATCCAAGAACAGGGTACTATGATTTCAATTATGATGAAATCTTTGAAACAAAAGGGGCTTACATTATCAAATGATCCAACAATGGCTAACAATGGCCCAAATATTCTTCAATGAACAATGACTGCTCAGTGAGCATTGATGGTTGGCTCTATGTAGGGTTGCAACTCGAGCTCATGAAACTTGGGTTTTTTTCAACCCTAACCCTATCCCTATTTGCAAAACTTCAACCCTAACCCTAACTCTAATCCTATTTTTGAAAATTGGGCTTGGGTTGAAATTGAGGTTGATGAAATAGAAAAAATATTAATCATGACAACCCGAAATTTGAAACAAATAAGCTTTACATTGCATAAATAACTTGTACATTGCATAAATAACTTTAAGTTTGGAACAAACAAGCTTTACATTGCATAAATAACTTGTACATTGTATAAATAAGTTGAAGTTTGAAACAAATAAGCTTTACATTGCATAAATAACCTAAAGTTTGAAATATGGCCATTGCAAACAAGTTTGAAATAAATAACCTAAATAACTTATACATTGCATAAATAACCTGTACATTGCATAAATAACTTGTATATCCTTCACTTTACATTTTTCAAGAATTGCTAGTTACATGAGTACAATTGTGTGTTAAGGGTGACATATGGTAGATAGTGAAACCATATTTTGATTGAAACTAACTACATAAACTTAATGGCATATACATTAGAATAATCCACCATATAAAACAAATACAAGTATAATCATTTCAGAAGAACCAACACAAATCAGAAAGTTTTCTCATGAATGAATGTGAAACTGATTGCTTGGATTCTAGAGTGCTATGTTTGAATTAGCTACTCTTGAGACATTGTCTTCTCCAGTCAAAACTCGAGCTGGATTCTTCATAAGTTACTTCAGTTAGGAAGAGTAAAAATAGAATGAATCACTAGAAAATTGCATACAAAGTTATTGTCCAACAGCTACAGACCTCAATTCCCCATTTGATGTAGCTTTTTATTCATCCACCAAGCTCTCCATTATCTCTTGAGACATATGGAGACTTTCTAGACAAGGTGACTTGTCAAAGATTAATGCTTTTAACTTTAGAAAGCAAAGTAGAAAGGAATTAAACTAAACTGAGCAATGAATATAAACCTGGATGCTGGTAGGGCCCCACTCAATAAAATTGATGAGCTTTCCATTCAAATCACTTTCCTGAATGCCAGCAGAGCCCCACTATAGCCGCCTCCTGAATCGCTTTCCATTCAAATCTAGACCATCTGGTAAATTGAACCTAATGTTGCTGCTCCCACTGCTCTTTCTACTCACAAGGCCTGTGTCATCATCAACTACCGCCACTATTTCTAGCAGCTCTAAAAGCAGTGATGGGCATATCTCTTCCAAGTAGCCAAATCCTTCAGAATGCATCACCACTGCAAAATAAATTTTAGGAAAAAAACAAAAGAAAAGGAAAAAGAAAAATCGATATGAGAATGAATTACTTTGGTAGTAAGATGGCTCATTTGCAAAATTTATTTCAGGCCTATGCTGTTAGTGCCTTAAAATTGCCGAATGCAGGGAGGTTTACTAATCAACGTTCTTAGTAAAGTGTTCATCAATTGTACCAGCCATAGGCTGTATGTTGTGCCCATTATTCAGTGATCCAAATCATTCCTCAGGAGGGTTGAACCATGGCTTGAACTTAGTTAGGGACCATTGTGAATTGCACAACCATTGGTAAAGTCCACTTTGTGGGTGACAGGGGAGCTTTCAATGATTCCCCTTCTAAATATGCACAAGAGAGAAATAACTCACATTGCCATTTCCACTTGATAATAGTTGTAACTCCAGCTAGTAAATTAGGTGGATGCCACTACAGAGGATGGGGAGGGGGGGTGCGCTGGGGGAGGAGAAGAAGAAGAAGAGGGTGGCAGCGTCACAGGCTCGCAGTAGCTAGAGGGGAGGGAGAAGAAGTGGGGCGGCAATGTCACAGGCTCGCAACAGCCAGGTGGGAGGGAGAAGAAGGGGGGCGACGATGTTGTAGGCTTGCAACAGCCAGAGGAGAGGGAGAAGAAGGGGCGGCAGTGGGCGATCAGGGAAGAAGAGGGTGTAGTTGTAGCGAGCATTGAGCGAATGGGGAAGAAGGGGGAGTAGGCGTTGAGGGTGTCAGGTGATCGGGGAAGAAAGGGTTACAGGCAGCGGGCGCAACACGACAATAGGCGATTGGGGAAGAATTTGGGCAGTTGGGCATAGACGACAACTGTAGCGATCGATCAGGTGATGGAGAAGAAGGGGCGTAGGCTCAGTCTCGTGGCAGAGAGAGGGAGGACTTAAGGTTAGGGCACCGGATATGTATATTAGTATATATATATATATAATATTTTTTAATTTTTTTATTCATATAAAATTGGGTTCAGGTTGCAAAATTTTGGGTTTGAGCACTGGTGAAAAACAGGTTCAGGTTGAACCTGACCCAAGTTATATCCCTAGCTCTATGTTGATCACTAATGGATTCAATCAATTGAGCCTTGCAAATGCAAGTGTTGAGCCCTGTCAGCAACCATTTGTTTTGAGCTCTGCTAGCATGCAAGTGTTTAGTTTTGTCAACAACCATTCATTGAGCCCTGCTAACATGCATGTATTGAGCTCTGTCAGCAACCATTCATTGAGCCTTGCTAGCATGTAAGTATTAAGCCTCGCTAGCATCCATCAGTGCTCAACAGCTCAAGCCCTGCCAGCATCCATTAATGCTCAATAGCTTGAGCCTTGCTAGCATCCATCAATGCTTAACAGCTTGAGCCCTGCCAACATTTGTTAGTGTTCAAAATGCGTACAACTGGCACAAAATCTAATAAAAGAGGAGATCTCTTCTTTCACATCAATGAAAGAGCTTGGAGCAAAGCAGCTTGGCCTTCTTCCCCCACAAGGCAAGTCCTCATTGCTTCCATGGCAACAATGGTTGCTTGACAGGCCTTGAGAATAGGCCATGTCATTACTCTTCATGGTGCATAAGTGCATATATTTTTCTTGAGATTGTTGAATCTAGGTGTATAGTTTTGATTACAACAAAATGTGTCTATGACTTGATCTATACTAATGAAGTTTTTCTAAAGATTTGAATGACAATATGTGAAAGAATTCATCTTGTAATATATATGTATGTATATATGTATGACTTAATCCTCAAATGGAAGTGTAGAATATGTCATTACCATATTTTGATGAATTCAATACAATGTAAAATGAATGACTTGGAATGTAAAGTGAAATGATTGGAGATGATTGAAATATATTGTGTAAAATAGTCGGAATGATATTAAGACTCCAAATGAATAATAAATGGATAAATGATATAATAAATATGTTATCAAAGTCATCAATGAAATATATCCTTACATATATATTTGAATTGGTTAATAAATTTTCAAGTGCAGAAAAGTGCAAGTGTAGGTCATAGCCGAAGAGCGCGGTCACCTGCGCCAATCACCTGTGCCATAGTTGCATCGCAATCGCCTGCAGATACTGCCTGCGATATCTCTAAGAGAAGTGCATCCCTGGACAACCATAGATGCATTGCAGCCACTTACAGGTAGCACCTATGATTGCAATTGAAGCTAGAGGCGCCACCTCATACCGCTTGCCATACTAAAAGACAGAAATGCCTAGTAAGCCCATACTGCCTAGAATACAACTGATATTGCAATCGCCCATGATCTTCCTGCTATCTTACAGCGGCATGGGTTTCGACTGCAGCTAGTATCTTAGTCGCCTACCATATCGCCTGCTGACCATAGTCAATGTCACGCCCTGCCTTTCAAAGCACGACTTACCCTTTTTGCACTGTATTTCACATCAATTTGCCCACTTTTAGGGTAGGATGCTCTTTTGGCAGAGCCTCCTCTGAATTTCATCCATTTAAACCTATACAATATTTATCAAATAAAACAAAATAATAACATAAACTCTAAAACACACACCAAGATTCCCATAGCCCAAGATCGGCCCGAATCATGTCAATATACCAAATTGGGGTCATATCATTCTAATACAACATTAAATATACCAATCTATGACATGCCATACATTCCATTCTATATCAATTGACATTTTTGAATTACAATTATACAAATCTAGTTGAATTATAATTATACATCACTTTGAACTCTTGAATACAATTATACAATCACATACAATTTTCAAATTCACATTTCTATACTACACATCCTTTTTCTATAAAATATAATCATGATCATCATCTTTGGGCTCCCTTTCTTGACCTGCCAGGTAAAAATATAAATAAGAAGGTGTGAGTCCGGGTAACTCAGTAAGTAAGCATGATTAAAATGATAATGACTCAAAATAGCATGTTCAAAACCAGCACATAAATTTCAAATTCAAATTATCAAAATCTATACTCATAAAACTCTCATTTACTTTATCAATTCAATCTCAAATGATTGCATTCAATCATGCCAATATGCTTCATACATACATATCACTTTATAAATTTCTACAAATCATAATATCATTTCTATAAATCATTCACACTATTCCTCAATAATCAAATAACCTTCCTATAAGCAAAACACTAAGTATTCCAAACCATGGGATATACATTATCCTAAACATTCATGTACTCCCAAATAAGACATAAAAAAATGTGGGATATGCACCATCCCCAACCAAAACACAAATGCCCGATTAAACAAATGACGGATTTCATATAGCTAAAAGAAAGAGCTTACTTATATTAGTGTGGAATCATAGCACAGCACCAGAATAATTCTTTAAATTCTTTGATTCCAAATCCAAGTTCAATTTGCCCTGCATATATCATATATATCATAAATTCAAGCCCGCTTTATTTCTTATTGAAGCAATTTGTCAAATATATAACATACATCGCTTAAATTAACATTTTCATTAAGACATAACCTCTAAATTCTATTTTCAGTTATACACAGTCACTTTACAACTCAATTAACATTGAATTTTCTGTAACACTTAGTTAATTGAGTTCCTAATCCATTCCAACCGTTGCATAATGTCATCATATATGAAATCCCCAATTCATTATTCATTTTGATTATTATTTTCTTCATGGATCGCAACATAATTTAATTTTCTCACATCTAAAGCATGTCAAAAACACTATAATTAACCAATTAATCATCTTCCCTATGATTCTCATATCAATCCATATCCAATTCCCCCCAAAAGTTACTGTTCACGGTTTACTTCAAACCTTAATAGAGCAAACCCTAATTTCTCATGCCCAATTCTGTTCTAAACCATTATTATAAATGTATTAATCATTTCTCTTATGGTTTTACACATGAATCCATACAAATTATTGCCCAAAAATCATTGTTTACAATTCATAC